>LPNX010440170.1:1281016-1312990 GCA_001517045.1 Pseudotsuga menziesii
ATTAGGGTAAGTCATGTAATGGAGGTGTTAGATTTAGAGGTGATCTGGCTCTCAATGCAAGTGGTGGATTTGGTGGGTTGGGGGGTTGGTTTGCATTTACGCCAGCCATGAGTCGGGGTGGAGAGTGAGGGGGGGAACCAACAGGAGTTTCAGCAGGAGAACTGTAAGGGGTATCTGGGCCTTCTTGGTTCAAAGGTAATTCAACCTCCTGCAGAGCAGTCTCTACAAGTTCTTCCCAGTCTCCAACCAACACTGAATCTTCTGCTATAGGACGGTCTTTCTTCTTGTATTCTCTTCTAGGAAAGTCAGGGATAATTGGAAACCCTCCAAGCTTCTTTACATATGCCCGTGTGTGTCTTCTTAGGTCGTTAACCACTTCGTTACCAACAGCATATAGATGTTCTCTATTTTCTTCTGGGATTGGATTATGGAACCCACTTCTTTCGGAACTGTCACCGGTGGAAAATTTTTGGGAAAACGGGTTTCCTCGGCCAGCCATGCATTGGCGGCCCTCCTTCTAGCGCCAAAAACTGTTGAGGCCTGGAAAATCGCAGGCGACAACAGTAAAGGATTCTCCCTAATCAACGTTCCCAACTAGCCCATTGACTTTTTGGTGTAGGGAATCCGTCCGGTTTGCGGTCCGGCTACCGTAGGTCAAGGTAACAAAAACAAAGTTTTACCGGTTGTGGCCTGGTTCACCGAGTTTTTTGTATTTTGACTTAAAATGAAATGCAAGTGCCTAACTAAATGCAAGGTGATCAGAATGCAAGGAGCCGTCACAATGTGATGCGTAGGTTCTTACCTCTCGTCTTAGACTCACAAACAGCCAAATCACATACAATAAGAAATAACTTAACTATCTAATCTATCCCTAGGGAGCAAGGTTATCATTTTGTATGAGTAATACATTTCGTACATGTACTATGAAGAGCTACAGATAGCTGATACTTCTTTCAAAACACATGAACAATTACAGATATTCAAACAACCAGATAGCCAATTGCTTTATGAACAACATTTATTACTCAGAGTAGAAAACATCACAAAAAAAAATTACTGAAAGACGTTCAACAAGAACATAGGTTCAAGAAACTAGAACAATCTCATAGTGGAGGAGACACAGCTGAAAATGAAATAGTTCCCCTTCAACATTGCTCATTTAATTACATTTGATGCATTCCATGTTGTACTCTCTCCAACAGGCAAAATTGCAGCTTCCTTTGTAAAACGAAGTAGTTCCTCTTACAAGCAAACATTTACAAAATTTTCCAGGGAAAAATCCCCTTCTAAGTTCTACATCACCCTTATTTAACTATAGACACCCATCTTTTGGGCTGTCTCCCAACCTATGGCTTTTCCGTTCCCCAACTCTTCATATCCTTTGGTTCTGTCTTTTCTTGCATACTCATGATTGGTTAAGTAACTGCTGTATCCTTCGGACTCGCGCTTTCGTTGTCTTCAAAATGGTTTTGGTCAAACCACCATCAACGGTCTGCCTCCCTTCTTGCCGTGGCAGTTTCATCATTTTCCAGGATTTCACCTGCAATCAACAACGAGAGCCATTCATTGGAAAACATAACTGCAAAAATAATGCGAACTGAAAATACCAATCCACAGGAAATGATTGGGTGCATCTCTATAATCGACAAGAGGCTGGATTAAGCCTTTTGGGCGGGAAGATCTGAAACGACCCTCGGAAGGCTTTGACATTGGACAGGAAAAGGATCTCCTAGCCACAACGGCGAAAAGAAAAGAGCTAACGTGGTGTGAAAACGCGAGCTAGAGAAACTTAAAATGGAAGTTGGACGGCTTTGGACATCGGACACAGGACGACTTTCCCAACCGCAACGGCGGAAGGGAAAAGGGTTAATGCACGCGAGCGGGAGAACTTCACATCGGACGTCGGAAGATTTAGGTCATCGGAGGCTGAATCGCCTTAGGAGCCGCAACGGCGGAAAATACGGTGGTTTAAGACCTTCGATTCGCGGGCGGGAAAGGCTAAATCGAAAATCGGAGCACTTTCGCTTCGAACGCAAGACCCTTTTGGGAGCCGCCACGGCAGAAGAGAGAAGAATTGGAGCTTCTGATTCAATATAAAAAGATTCCCGACTCAAGAAAACATAAGTGCCTTGAACAGTTAAGGATCAGCAACAGCTAAAGTCGTTCTTCCTGCGAAATGGCGGCCTTAAAGGACAAAGATTTGACTTCTCCTAATTCACATCTTCGATCCAACATGAAAATCAGGCACCAACGATCTCTGAAAACAAGCCGCAATATGATATTCAAAATCAAAGCAAGACCTCACGAGACCAAAACAATCTTTAAATGATAAGGAGGAGCCCAAAATTTAAGAAAATTGGGGAGAAAAGTTGCAGCTGCAACAGAGTCCTAAAAGAATGAAAGAACAGAGCATTTGATAGTCTGTGTTATAGGGAGCTTAGAAAGGATATAGAATACTACCATATATGAAGGCCTAGAGAATAAACCTGCTCCACTTTCGTTACTCATGATGATGGAAGACAATTGAGAAGAACAGTAGGGCTCCAAAAAATATAGTCCCTTCATCGGTAGTAGGACTCCCAACTTATCTTCCCATCTCCTCCCATTCCGGCCTTTAATATCACCACGTTGGAAATTTTTTCTTTGGAAACCATGAGAGGGGAAACAATGATGCTTAGCAGTGTAGTTTTTGTGCATATAAAAAACCATAAATGAGGTCCAAATGATATTTTCCTTAGTAGGAGGCTCTATTTATTAACTAAATATTACAATTGTTATTATGATTTCGGGATTTTCATGAAGTAGTATATATCTATAACTTGGGATTAATGTGATCTGTATATAATTCCCTTATATCTTGGAGTATGCGAAAGGTCACTTAAACGTACTGAAATATCTTGGATTTGAAAGATTTGTTGTTTGCAGGGCATGATAATGACGATGCCTTAATGATTAAGCAACAAAAGATTAGTATATGGTTTATACGTAGTAAGGTACAAAAGCAAGGGTACTCAAAACAAGGAAATATCGATACCATCATAAGAAGCGATCGATGAGGTGACAAATATAAAGTTCATACACTATGACATAACTTGAGGGTGATAACAAGTGAGCGTGAGAGTCACTTCTATGATTAATATGATGACGTTATGGAAGAAAGGGACGGCATTATGATGACGTTATGATAACAAGTGAGGGTGACAGTCACTTCTGCGTTTAATATGATGACGTTATAGCAAAAAGGGGGGGCATTATGATGACGTTAAAATATTTTAGTACGTTTAAGTGACCTTTGGCATTGTCCAAGAGATCATGGAATTGTATACATATCACATTAATCCCAAGCTATAGATATATACTACATCATGAAAATACCGAACTCGTAATAACATTTTGTAAGATTTAGTCAATAAATAGAGGGTCCTACTGAGGCAAATATCATTTCGACCTCATTTTTTGTTTTTTATGTCCACAAAAATTGGACTTGTGAGAAGAATCCAAGATATGAAATATGTTGGATTTGAAAGATTTGTTGTTTGGAGCACGTGATAATGACGATCACTTAATGATTAAGCAACATATTTTATATATTTAATGATTAAGCAACAAGTAAATATTTATACCATCATAAGAAGGCATCAATGAGATGACAAATGTCAAGTTCACACACTATGAGATAACTTAAGGTTGATAACAAGTGAGGGTAACAATCAGTTCTGCGATTAATATGATGATGTTACAGCAGAAACGAGTGGCATTATGATGACATGAAAATATTTGAGTACGTTTAAGTGACCTTTCGTGTCGTCCAAGAGATAAGAGAATTATATACAGATCACATTAATCATGAAAATTCATTATAGATATATACTACATCATGAAAATCCCGAACTCATAATAACATTTTGTAAGATTTGGTCAATAAATAGAGCCTCCTACTAAGAAAATATCATTTGGACCTCATTTATGGTTTTTATATGCACAAAAACTAGACTCGTGAGCATCATTATTTTCCCTCTCATGGCTGCCAAAGAAAAAATTGTCAACATGGTGATATGAAAGTCCAGAATGGGAGGAGATGGGAAGATAAGTTGAGAGACCAACTGCCGATGCAGGGATCTAGTTTCTGGGGTGAGATGGGATGGGTGAATGAGAATGTTTCCAATTCTGATCCAAAACAACAAGTAAGTGGACTGCAACCAATTGAAGATATGAGAAAAGATGCAAAAGCTATTATGACTTTATAGTTCTAGGAAGGGATAGAACCCTTTGGAAGGGGTGAGAAATGTTCAAATGTGTACATTGTATAGGAGGAAGGAGTTCATTTTCTTGTGATAGACGAATTCAAATATTTGTATATTCATCTGAAACTTTATTTCCTATTGAATTTATCACATATGCATCAAATATATTTTGATGTCTCACTTCCATTTTAATTTGCAAAAGTTGATGAATATACAGAGTAAGATAGGAGGTTGTTCATTAGAGTTGTAGACATTACTGTGTAAAGATATTAACCATTCTATAGATTGTAGAGATGTCTCATGCACATGTTTTTGCGAAAAAATGCTTTCATTTTGAAAATTACAACATAAACATTTTCTAAACATATTATTGAAGAATTTTTTTTTATGACCACCAAAATTTTTGTTTACAATATTTGACATAGAAAAAACTTGAATGTTAAGATTTCAAACAAAGATTTGGAATTCTATGCTACTGTTACAAAATTATAGGACTATGATATATAATTTTTAGGAATATTAACAAAGAGAGCACCCTTTCGCTCTGGCACTAAAACATTGTCAAAATTCTTGAAACTTGTACTTGATATTTAATAAATTGATTATGAATTATGTTTCTGGTTTCCAATATCCAAAATATCGAGAATCAAAATAGGGAAGGTAGGAAAATATTTTAACAAAAACATGAATCCCCAGTTTTCGACATCCAAGATATCGAAAATCGGAAATCGTGGAGAATACAAATAACTGTGGTTCCACAACTGAACCTTTTTTACTTGCCTTGTTTTGGAAATTGGAAATCGGGTATCGTGTTTTGGAAATCGGAAATTTAAAATGTGAATTTTTTTTTGTTTTTTATTCAAATTTCATTTAAGGAAACAAGAGTTGATCTAAAATTTTATACGTTAATTTTTTCCTACTAGCTATAATTATTTCCTACTTAATAACTTTCACAATGAGTATCTTAGTTCCTGAGACAGTTTAGTCTAAAATGCAAGTATTTTAAAATTTCTTGGATGTTTCTTGAAACAAAAGCATATCTTTTACATCAACAAGTGATAAAAAAAAACGGTACATTTATAGAGCAAACAATGACAAGCTTCAACCACAATTTACTTTTAAAGAGTTTGAACCAAGTGAGCTTTCCTTTTGTTTCCTACGTTGGACAAATGCAGAGAAATGAAAGAGATGTAACTCCTTATATTGCAGTGAATGTAATCTTGTTTCCAATATCTATTGTAGCATTTCGTAGGGTCATACCTTGGCCTTTATGAATTGTTAAACCCCATGCTATAGGAAGTGGTAGTTGCCTATGAGATTCCCTTGTTATAGGAGATATTGAAACATAGGAATGATTCAAAGCATCACATAAGGGTCCTTTGTAATAGAGGAATTCGACAACAAGAAAAGATGGTAAGTTAGGAGGTTGTTCATTGGAGTTGTAGACAATATCAATGACAATTTTAAAATGCTTAAAACTTGTATTCGGTATTTGATAAATTAATTATCAATTTATCGAACATATATATATAACAAAATACCAAATAATGTGTATATACAAATGCGAATAGATATATATATCAAATATGAATACGTAAGAAGGACATATGTTTCCAGTTTCCGATATCCGAAATATCGGGAATCAGATTCAGGGCGCGAGCAAAGCATTTGAACAAAAACTTGAGTCTCTAGTTTCCGATATCCAAAATATCGAAAATCGAAAATCACGAATACGACAAATACCCTTAAGAAAAATTCGAGTTTGCGCAGTTTTCGATATCCAATCTCGAAAATTGGGTATTGTGTTTCAGAAATTGGAAATTGGAAATTTGATTTTTTTTCTTTATTTAAAGTTCATTTAAGGAAATAAGAGTGGATCTAAAATTGTTATACGTTAATCATTTCCTGGCATATAATAATTGTCTTACTTAATAACTTTCACAGTGAGTGTCTTAGTTTCCTAAGGAAGATTTGTCTAAAAGGCAATTATTTCTCGATTTCTTGAAAGTTTCTTGAAACAAAAGCAGATTTCTTACATTAACAAGTGATAATAAAAAAATAGTACATTTATAGAGAAAACAATGAGAAGCTTCAACCACAATTTGCTTTTAAATACTTTGAAGCAAGTAAGCTTTACTCTTGTTTCCTATGTTGGACAAATGGATTGTCTTGCATTCGAGAATATCTGGAAAAAAGAGAAAGGTGTAGAAATGTGAAGGCCTAAAAGAGATGTAACTCTTGATATTGTAGTGAATGTGAGTCCTTGTCTATCAGTGTTTCCAATATCTATTGTAACATTTTGTAGGGTCATACCTTGGGCTTTATGAATTGTTAAACCCCATGCCATACAAAGTGGTAGTTTCCTATGGCATCCCCTTGTTATAGGAGATATTGGAACATAAGTAGGGTTCAAAGCATCCCATAAGGGTCCTTTGTAATAGAGGAATTCGACAACAAAAAAATATGGTAAGCTAGGAGGTTGTTCATTTGAGCTGTAGACAGTGTCAATGACTTTTCCAAGTGAGTCGTTAACAAGTCCTACTTGAACCCATAAATTAGCAGTTAACATGACTTGTTGACCAATAGTAATAAGGACCTTTAATGGCAACTGCTTGTCGTCAATGGATCCGTGGCCATGTTTCTTCCTTTGTTCTGAAAAGTAATGTGCAATTGGCATATTAAGTTGTTTCAGCATGTTTTTATTGTGCGGTGCGACAAAGGTATTGGTGGGATATAAGTGGATAGATTGTTGAAAAGAACAGTTTTGCACATCTGAAAGGCATGAGCTTGTTCTTGTCATTAGGAGTGCCTAGTCTTCAACATTTGGTGTTCCATATCGTAGGTTTAGCAAGAGTTTCTGAGAGGCAGTTTGAGAAGGGTTATTTCCTTATTGTCGAAAAATTGTTTCTAGCATGATAAAAGTATCAAATGTATGCCAGATAGTTGTTCCGATGGATGAGCATGCATACATGGGGATGTCCTTTACAGGAGGAAATTGTCCAGAGTAACCAACAAGGATTATGGAACAACCACCAAATGGGATTGTACAATTTGAGGGGAAATCTTGACGTAAGCGTGCATCAATTTGAGTCAACATTTTTGGTCCAATAAAGCTCATTTCATCTATGAGAATATAACGAATATGGCAAAGTTATTCTTGAAGTTTTGAAAGGGATTGGCCTTCAAGGGGTTGCATTTCACCAATGGGTATTCCAAGAGAAGAATATATTGTAGATGCATGTATGTTAAAAGAAGCAACACTAGTTGGAGCAAGGAGAAGAAGTGGGGAGGCACTTTTTTCAAATGCAGTTTGTGGTGCAGATTTTAAGCAAGATATGAGGTAAGATTTCCCGATGTCTGCAGTACCTTGAATCACCATTTTGAGTGATGGAGGCTATGTAGTGCTTCCAAATAAGAAATGGCAACATCAAAGGCTATGCATTGTGTGGGAGACAAAGAATCAGCTGAATTGGACAATGATAGGTTGTCTTCATGTAGCTGGGTGGACAAGCGATTGAGGTCAATGAATGATGTTGTTGTTTCATGCAAGTCAGTGGTTATATTGTTATGTGTCCAATTGTGATTTTTGTCAAAATCACGATGTCCAAGCATTTCAAGGTCGTCAATTGGATGTTGTTTCCTGGTCGCATTTGAGAGAGAATTTCCCATTCATCCATGGTATGGGACAACGGAAAGGTAATAGCATCAGATTTTGAATCATCAGATAGAGGTGTAGAGGGTTCTTCTTGTGCATGTTTAACATGCCAAACAACATATGTGCCTTTAATATGATGCCAATGAGAAATAATTTTAGAAGTTGTTGTTCCAATATCCTGAGGGATGGAATGAAAAGGTTTGTATAGAAGAAGTTCGCTCCAACAAAACAGTTCAAAATATGAAGAATCAAAGGTAGGAATGGAAATGAATTATGGATAGACTCTAACAATGTTGTGATGCAAGTTTTGTTTCCATGGATTTGTTTTCCTATTAGGAGAGAAAGACCAAGAACGGGCATCTTCAAGTAGGGTTAGATGTTGAAGAGAAAGTGGTCTTTGCATGTATGCAAATATGAAGGGGGGAGTTGGAGGAGTGTTATTAGTGCCACTAGAAACACGGTGGAAGACACTTTGGCTGAAATTCAATGAAAATAAGTGACGGCTACAAAGTACAAGTGGGATTTGTTGCAGCATATGACATGTCTCTTGTGCACTAATGTCTCGTTCTCCAACTGTTTGTGCAAGTAAATGTTTGATTGGCCAAAGAATGGGGTCATCACTTGGTGCTGCATGTGCAAGGAGAGAGAGAATTACATGGTAGATTTCTGATTTTGGCTCTACTTTTGATGCTATTTTGGAATGTATTTTAGGATAGCATGTCTGGAAAGAACAGGTTGGAAATCAACATTAGCCCTCCATATTGAAAGCATGGTACGGTTGTGAATATTGAGAAGGGAATCATTTCTTACAGGATTGTATGTTTTACTTCCATTTGGATCAATGAATAATGAAGAAGCATCTTGTAGCTCATATGGAAAACCATAGAGACATTGAACAGATGTTCCTTTTATGCGAAGGCAAGTCGATTCTGAACACCTGGTGTGTCTTTGAACAAAATTTACAAGTTCTTCATAGTCAACTGAGTAGTTTGATGCAAATATGGATGGTGATGCAAGACTAAATGGATCATTTGTAGTAGAATGGTGTAACCCAGATGTTGACAAGTGGGAATCATGAGGATTCCAAGTTGTAACATATGTGTCAAAAACAAATTTGCAGCTTCAACTACAAGAACATATTCCCAATCTAAGGTGTCCATATTTGGTGCATCTACCAACCAAATAAAACCATGAATGTGCATGGATCCTCTATGCCGCCATTCATACCTACATGGTAGGAAAAGGTATATATTAGAAATGAAATGTATAAAGTGAAAAATACGAAGAGAAGAATAAGAATGAAGAGATGGTAAAATACCTGCACCAAGAATCTGTTATATGAAAACCTTTTTCAAGCACCTCTTGAAGGAATATTTTAAATCTATTGTGCATGTATTGTGATGTAATATGTGGATTTGATATGATGTTGTGAAATTTCCATTGGTATCCTTGAGCTAAACCGATAGAACGTCCAGCAGGCATTAGAACATGCAAATCTGGCCATTTTGTGTCAGCTACACTGAGGGTAAAGAAGAAAGTTGGTGCACCTTGTTGATTGATCATATTTGTCAGTTCATCCCTACTTTTGTTCCAATATGAGTGTGTTCCATGTAATTAAGATCCAAACCTTGCGACCCACTCACCAATTTTCTGATTAGGCATGTCTTGCAATTGGTTAACAAGCTCAAGTATTGTCTGAGGTAGTGTATCTTCAAGATTAGTTTTGACAAAAATAGAGGCAGTACCATTACTCCGATGACGCATAATTACATTGTATATGTAGTACCAAAATCGAGGATGTTGTCCAAATCTGTTGTCATGATAGTGATTTAGGTGAATTACATATTCATGCATATCACCCTCATGAATGTGTGGTTGTTTAAGCATTGCTAATCCCGTGGGGAACAAAGTTGGAAAATCCATGGAAAGAAGTCCTTCTGTGTTGTACTCATTGATAGGGGAAATGCCTATAGGGGGGCAATCAATGGAAGCTGGTAGTGGGATATTTGGTATATGTAACAACTGTCTAATTTCTTCAACCTCAGTTCCAGCATTAGTTTGTGTTGAAATAAAGGAGGAGGATTCTAATTCATAGGGTTCAAATGAATTTGGTGGTTGAACTATAGAGGACAAGCTGTGCTGATGAGATAATGTACCATTGGTATTAACATGCGGAATCCAAGGTGAAATGTCTATTGAGACAACAATAAATGAAGCTAATGCAACTAGGTTGACCTTTACATCCTTGTAGTATGGGTCGTTTGCCATTTTGTATTCAAGGGCAACAAGAACACGTGTTCGACTAACAAACAGTTCATATGGATTGTTTAAAGAGTTGCATTTGCGAACAACAAGGATTTCAAGTTCTAGTATTAAATGGGGAAGGTATTTGGCAATATTGGAAATGTCTTGGGGGAAGCAAATAGAATGTCCAAAATATTTATATTGACCACCATGAGCATGTGTAACTTGTAAGAATGGGTTAGCATGACTAATGAGAATTTCTTCAACTTTTGTAAGTACTACAAGGACAGGTGGTTGGATGCCTAGGTACATATTGTTTTCGAATGAAAAGTGATGGCCTTTTTGTTCTAGAATACAATGAGAACAACTGTATGCATCATGGAATTTTTTTGTTACAATACCAGGGTAACATTCTTTGCAAATTGAGTAGACATGCATATCAGCCAATTGGTCCATTTTTTATGAAATTGTTGATGTGCATCATCGAGGCGGGTGTTAGATGGATTTAGCATAGATGGTGGAAGTGAAGGTCTATTGGAAGGTTTGGGAAGAGAAACTGGAGAAGACATATCCACAGGTATCCGAGCGACTCTGTAAAGAAGACGTTGTCTCTTGTTGTTTTTATCTTTGTTCTGTGCATATACAACTCTTCTTCATGCATTGGCTTGTTCATTGTCATGAGTTGGCATAATGCCTACAAGTAAACCGTAAAATTGCTAAATACTTAGAAGCTTTGATTGCTGGCAGTGACACATTTTCTATATGTATTAATTGCAAAGTATATTAGTATAAAGCAGAAGACAAAAAGAAAATGTTAACTGATTGCATGTTCGGAACTAAGACTATTCCTGGAAAATAATATTGATGGAATAAAACAATATAGAAGAAAAAAATCTAGTATGAAAAAGGATATATGAAAAAAATATAATATTTGTTAAGAAATAAGAGAAGAAAGTTGTTAATTCAATAAATAAACAGAATAGCAAATTCTGATTGTATTCAAAAGTAATCATCCAGGTTGCATAAACAATTTAGGTTAAAAATGTTAAGAGATAGGTTCTAGAGTGAGTATCAAATTGCAAAATAGAAGTTGTCGATAATGTATTTTCAAAGAATATGAGAATATATTAGGTCAAAAAAACATACATATTTATGTATCCAGTGAAGTTGTCGATGATGTATTTTCAACCACGACAATTACAACTTTTAGGTGCGCAATTTCGCAGAACGTATTACCTCTAAATGAAAGACAAAGAAGTAATTGTTTATTGCAGATCTTCTGGAGTATTTCAACAATTGATGTTGATTCAGTTGAGAGAATACACATGTATTTTCATGAGATGGCCAAAACATTCATTACAGACAATAAACAATATGCCTATGTATTAGGTTGAACAAACTTATATATTTATATATCCAGTGAAGTTGTTGATGATGTATTTTCAACTATCAAAATTACAACTTTTAGGCATGCAATTCCGCATAATGTCTCTGTTCTAAATGAGAGAGTGAGAAGTAATTGTTTGTTGTAGATCCTCTGGACTATTTCAACAATTGATGTTGATTTAGTTGAGAGAAGACACAGGTCTTTTGTTGATATGCCCATGAGTTGGTTTGCAGCATCATCAAAATCTATCACACCATGAAGATATCCAATTACATCTTAGAAGTAAACCTTTAGTATGTATCGGTAGTCACACTCAGGAAACTCCGCACCACATTTACCACAATTCCAAATCTCTCCAACTTTGTCGGCAATCTTTTTCATGCATTGTATACCATCAACAAAAATAGGGCATGCAAGGAAATGAAAGTCATCCATGTTAACATTTGTGATAGTTGCAACAAGAGAATACCAAACAAATTTTTCATATGCTTGAAGATTTTGTAGCTCATTGATGGTAATGAATTTCTGAGAAACAGAATGAGAGTGACTGGATTTGTGGCTCAAATAGGGTGATGCTGAACAAAATCCATTGTCATTAAACCATTTCTGGAGAACTGAAGTTTGTTCAATATTTGGGTTTATAAATATAGTAGAGTTGGAGATAGTGCCAACATTTTTTCCATTAAAATCTGTAACACGACCGCCTTTGATCACTACTGCTGGAGGAGTAGGTAAACCACAAAGGTTGGAAAGCTCAACTCCTTGAATTTGGCAATGCTCTCCTCAAAGTGTTATGTCAATACTATAGTCTGACATGTCACGAAGTCCAATGGTTTTCCTAACAGTTTCAACACCATCTCGTTTTCATATCGTGGATGTAGGTGAAACTGAAATGATAATTCCAACAAGGTCAACCATGGAATTTACTAGTATAGTTTGAATCTCCTTAATAGTTTTAAAGTTAAAGCAATATAAAGGTATTAAGGGATATTCATCTAAGCAAGATTGGATGGTTGAGGTGGAACCTAGAAAAATCTCATTATGGCTTTTGAAATGGTTGAAAATTGGATAGGATGCTTTAATTGTGCCATTTGATACCATGTACACTATTCATATTTGTATTTGGTCATACAAAGAGAGTGTCAATTCATTGAATGCAGATATATGTATTTCATTGTATGAAGCATTAACAAGATCAAATCCAAACACTTTTCCAGACCCTCGTTGGTTTCCATATTCATGTATGTTTGTCTTGGCAGTAACTCGTCCTTGAATGTTCAAAACTTTGCTAGAAGAGGAGAGTGATGTGAATGGGATATTCGATCCAGCAAATCTAGGGTTTTCATCTATTGAGCTAGTGTTGACTGGAACAGAGGAACTAATCTCCAAAGGAGAAGGTACAGGTAAGTGGTAAGGTGCAGGATCTCCAATAATTGTTGCATCCACTATGACAACCTCGAGTGCAACCAATGCAATAGTCCTGTGAGATGAAGTATGTTAGAGATGAATGGGAGAGAAAAAAATTGGATAAATGAATAGTGTGAAACTAATTGAGAGAAAAAGAACAAGGGAATGAAATGTACGTTACATTATGTACAATGTTGCATGAACATTGGGTAATTTTGACTATAGTTCCTTCTTTTAGTTGTCCATTTTCAACAAGATCACGATAAATAACTCGAAGCAGTAGCTCATGCTTGTGAAGGTCATACGAGATAGAGATTCAGAATCGAATAGATGATGAGTTGAGTGAGTTCACTTGGTTTAATATGGAGACCTGTACCAGCGGGAAAAGGTTTACAACACCATGTAGCAATAATGAAATAGAATCTTCAGTTACCATAGTCTCCATAACATGATGGTTATTTTTTCCTCTAGAATGAAACAAAGCATGAAAAAAAATGGAATGTAACATAATCATTTGACCAGACTAAAATGGATATATAAAAACAAAACTCTTCGCATTAACATATTTCATTACTCTGGTTGTTGTTATTCATTAACATATTTCATTAATCTGGTTTATATCTATTTGAACTATAAACGTATCGAAATTGTGTAAGGAAACCATAAGTTGACAAGAAAGAAATTAAGAATCCAGAATCTGACATTTTGAAATTGGGACATACTATATTATCAAATAAGGTAAACCATATGTTTTGATAATGCTCCGGTTATTTAGGTATATCGGGAAATACTATATTATCCAATAAGGACCATCATATGTTTCGATATGCCATTCCCCGATTTCCCACTACACTGGTTGTTGTTATTCATTAACATATTTCATTACTTTGGTTTGTATCTATTTGAACTATAAACGTATCAAAACTACGTGAGGAAATCGAAAGTCGGCAAGAAAGAAATTAAGAATCCGAAATCTGACATTTCCCAATCAGGAAATACTATATTATCAAATAAGGTAAACCATATGTTTCGATACTGCTCCTGTTATTTAGGTATATCAGGAAATACTATATTATCCAATAAGGAACATCGTATGTTCCAATATGCCATTCCTCGATTTCTGACATTTTCTATTCCAGAAATCCTATGTTTTCAAATAAGGAACATATCCATGTTTCCATTTACGATATCCGACATGTCGGAATCTGGAAATACTATGTTTTCCAATAAGGAACACCATATGTTCCAATTTTCGACATTTCGGATTCCGGAAATGATATGTGTTCAAATAAGGAACATCATATGTTCAAATTTATGATTTTATGACATTTCCTGAAATCCTATGTGTTTAAATAGGAACATGTCCATGTTCTGATTTCCTATTACCGATATTTGGGAATCCAGAAATCTATGTCCTATGTTTTCCAATAAGGAAGACCATATGTTGCGATTTTCGATTCCCTAATTTTAGATTTTCAAATAAGGAATATCCTATGTTCCGATTTTTTATTTTACGACATTTCGGATTGCAGAAATCCTATGTCCTATGTTTTCCTATAAAGAATACCATATGTACTCCCCAAGATCCGATTTGCGACATTTCGAATCCCGAAATTTTTGTATTTTGAAATAAATAAATGTCGAAGTTCCTATTTTCGATATTCAACGTTCGGGTATCGGAAACCAGAAAACCTCGATTTTCATGCTTTATTTTGACTGCTCGTATTCATTTCTCAGAATTTATTCCTCCGCTAAGTCCATCCTTTTTTTAAACTTGCTCTGCATTATTCTTCATCGCTCTACCTCTAAATTTGGTGGAGATTCGGACTCTAAAATTGGTTTCACTCTGTACATCGACCTGGTCAGGAAAGATTTGTAGTGACCTTGCAGCTTTAGGCTAAGTTTCTTACCTAAAACAAGTATATCATAAGAACTAATACCTATAATTTTATTGACATAACATGAGTATTACACCATTAAGAAGCTACATAACGAATACAAGTCACAGTCCTTTTGCAATAGAGCAAGAGTAAGACTCAATTAAAACACAACAAGGGAGTAAGAGTCAATTAAAACACAGCAAGAGTGTTTCACCATCTCATAAGCAACATATTCATTTAGCCAAAAAACTATTTGTTTCACAATATTTTTGCAACAAAGAAAGAGTCACATTCAATTAAAACATAGCAACAGTGTTTCACCATCTAATAAGCAGACTAAATGAAGAACTAAGGAATACCTACAAATTTAACAAGGTGCGGAATCTTCTGATGGAAACTCGAAGTGTAAATGAAACGCAACAAAATCAATATAAGAAATACAAAGGAAAATAGTAAGAAATAGTGGTTACCTGAAGGCTTGTTTATATGTGGAAAGAAAAGGCGGTGCAACAACAAATGCGACAAATCAAATATTGTAAGAAGATCTTGGAGATCGTCATAAGATGAGCAAAAATGAAGATATAGCCCCATCTTTATCTCAAATGACAAACTTTCTTGCATTAATGGAGCAACAATGCATTGATGAAGAGTTAATGTGAATGAAGGGGCATGGGAAAAGTGTGTTTCATCGACTGAACCAGTAGTGAAACAAAACCACGACCAAATTGACCCCAAGCTGAGAACCTAAATGCAAAAAAGCCCTAGAGAAAATCTTAGCCTAAACCCAAATAAACTGTTGAACTGAAACTCGCAAAATCCTGGCAAGGGCTATGCCAAATTGAGAGAAATGAACTACAATGAAGGACAACGAAAGCCTGTAAAAAAAAAATTAGCACCAGTCGAAAAAACACGGTAAACACCAACTGTAAAGAAGGATCTGCAACTAAAAATCAATCCATTGAGTCCATCAATCCATTCACACACAACAACAGATAGAAGTGTAATGAAAACACGCAAGCCACGTGTCAAAAAAACACGATAAACATCAACTGAAAATCAATGCATTGAGTCCATCAATCCATTCATGCACAGCACCGGTCGTATAACACAGGACACCTGTGTTCTACGGGATAGAAGTTCCAAAATCGAGATTGCATAATCAGGGACCCAACGTAAGTGCATTAAAAAGAACAACAATTGATCAGCATACATGCATGAAAAAAAAGGTTGGGATAATCAATAAATCATGCGCAACAACAGTTGTAACAAGTGGGCATTTGATCATGTCCTTTGAGTGGGAATTTGACACAAGATCTGTCTGACAATGCTAGTCCATGCCGCATTCTTATCTATTTGCCGAATCACGGGATATAACAAACCCGAATTTTAACCATGGCATGATGTGGATAAACTCGCCAATCACCAGGCGGAACGTGTCGAAATGCCAATGGCCAGGGAGACGAGGAATCTTTTGAGACTGTGTCTCCATGTGGAAAACGCCTACAGCATAATTATAATTAAATTAAATTTTTAAAAATATAAATTTATGTTTCTTAAGTTTACATTGGTGTAGATAAATAAATTTTTGGTCAAAGGCTTCGTTAATATAGAGTCAAATCTCTAAAGGCTTGGTTAATATAGAGTCAAAGCTCTATCGATTACAATATGACTTGCATACGACATGTATAATAACATTGTTTTTGTGTTTTTGTATATAAAAGAAATAGTTATATTAAGATAAAGGTAGTAGATAATATAATATTTACTAAATATTATAAAAAAAACTTTCGTTTTTCACTCTATAAAGGATAGGACTGATGTTGAGATTTCCTAGTGGTGGAAAGCGGTCTGAAAATTAAATGTCCACTCAAGTAAACAAAATTTAGTTGGTTTTTACTTTCTAATAAGGCCTTAACTTGGGATAATCTATGCAGAAAAGGTAGGGAAGGACCTAGTAGATGCTACTTATGCAAGGAGGATGGTGAGTCTAATGTTCATTTGGGGATGGATTGTTCTTATACTAAATGTGTTTGCCTTGAAATTGAATCCAAGCTTTAGTTGAAAAATTTATGGTTGGGTGATTCGGTGGAACACTATCTTAAGATCTGGTGTTCAAAAGAGGATTTGAAGGATATTAGATCTT
Source organism: Pseudotsuga menziesii (assembly GCA_001517045.1). Taxonomy (NCBI): domain Eukaryota; kingdom Viridiplantae; phylum Streptophyta; class Pinopsida; order Pinales; family Pinaceae; genus Pseudotsuga; species Pseudotsuga menziesii. The sequence continues at coordinate 1,297,977 of LPNX010440170.1, forward strand.
TTCCTTTAATTGTTTTATGGTTTATTTGGAAGGCGAGAAATCAAAGTTGTTTTGAGGATCTTCTTCCTTTGCCTATTCAGGTTTCTATACAAAGTTTGGTTGTTCTGAGATCTATTCCACAAGATCTTATTGATATAAAAACTAGATTGATGGTTGAGGAAACCATTGATAAATCTTTTCCATGGGGGTATTTTGATGGATCTTCCCTTGGAGATCCGAGAACCTGCGAAGCTGGTGGGCTAATTTACTTTTCTGAGCACTTTGTCACTTTCAAGGCTGGACTTGGGTTTGGTACTAATAACTTTGTTGAACTTCTTGGTTTAAAATTGTTACTCAAGATGGCATTTGATAAACATATAACAAAGTTACAAGTTTTTGGTGATTCATTGATTATTATAAAGTTAATGGTCTATATATAATTCATAATTTGCATCTCTCTTCTATGTTGATTGAAGTAATCATATTTTCTGATTAACTAGAATTAGTGGAGTTAAAGCACATCTACAGGGAAAGAAATAATTTGACCGATAAATTAGCAAAAGCTGGTACAACTATACAGGAAGGTTTCTAGTACAACTATGCTTTAGAGTATTGCTTTATATGGTATGTCATAAAAAAAATGCATTTGTTACATGAATTCAATTAATATTAATATATATAAGTGCTTGAAATTCGGCAATAAGGTCATAGAAAACTAGACATATAAAAGGATCAAAATTTAAATTAAAAAATATATATTTAAAAACTCGAATATTCCTGGCTAGCCTTCGCTACAAAACCTTGTATTTGTATATGTTGGGTAAATCATGAATATCTACCATTAATTAAAACTTGTTAGATGAATTCAATTAAGGTTAATATATACAGTGCTTGAAATTTGGCAATGAGTTCATAAAAAACAAGGAAAAATATTAATATCTACCATTGATTAAAACTTGTTAGATGAATTCAATTAATATTAATATATACGAGTGCTTGAAATTCGGCAATGAGTTCATAGAAAACAAGGAAAAAAGGGAGTGGGTAAGGCTATTCAAAAGTATATTTCAACTTGATTTATAATAGGAAAAGATGAGGACAAACTAGAAAGGTAGTAGATATTCTAATATCTACTAAATATTCTTAAAAACAAACTTTCGTTTTTCATTCATAATTATTTGATTTATATAAAAATACAAATTTATTTTGTGGTGTAGTTTATTGGTATTTACACATGAGTATTCCTAAAAGTAAGTGGGTAGCCTTGTTGGGGTGTATCGGTCGAGCTTATCTCGATTGTAGATTCAGGGTCTATGTGTCTTGGGCCCATTTAATATCCCATTACCTATCCTCTTCTCGTTTCCTTATTGCATGGCATGTTCGGGTCTATTTGTCTTGGGCCCATTTAATATTCCATTACCTCTCCTCTTCTCGTTTCCTTACTGCATGGCATGTGATATGCTTTACTATTTCTAACTGCAATCTTGCAAATAAATTCATTTCAATTTTGCAATTAAAATGCGGAAATATATAGTTCAGTGCTGTAAATTTATTTCAATTTTGCAAATAAAATACTTGAAATGTAAGAAAACAGATTGCAAATAAAATGCGGACATATATAGTTCAATGTTGTAATTCATTTCAATTTTGCAAATAAAATGTGGAAATATATAGTTCAGTGTTGTAAATTTATAAGAAAACAGATTGCAAATAAAATGCCTGACATATATGGTTCAGTGTTGTAAGTTCATTTCAATTTTGCAAATAAAATGTGGAAATATATATTTCAGTGACGCAAATTTATTTCAATTTTGGAAATAAAATGCGGACATATACATATATATAGTTCAGTGTTGCGATTTTTTTCTTGTTATAAGATCGTGAGGTGTAAGTAGCATATCTTTCAAAACAACCATGGGTGAGTGAAATTGTGCAAATATTTGGAAATAAGTAAATGAATGATGTAAAGGTTTTTATTCAAAGAATTATAGGTTGATGTTCGTAAAGGCATAATATTTAAATGGTACCAACTTATTTTTGTGTGATATCATAGAAATGAATTACAAATGCAATTTTTATTAATTTAATTGGATATATAATAATTTTTTTTCTAACAAGGGGAAACCTAACCCCACCTAACCCCTGAGGACCCAAGGCTCAAACCCGTGACCTCCCCCTGAACCGAGAGAGTCTACGCACATCTTACCAATTGAGCTAACCCTTGGGGCTATTTAAAGTCAATATGTAATACAATGACTCGATCCTCTTAAATTAAATTACAAAATGTGTAAGCAAAATATTAGGAAACATGATTACTAAATTAAAATTAATATTCAATTCCAAATTTCTTCCAAAAAAAATAATAAAATTACATATCATATTCATATTCAATCAATTAATATAGTATATATTCATATTCAATCAATTAGTATAGTATAGTATAGTATAGTATAGTATAGCATAGCATATATATATATATATATGTGATTGCATGGAGGTAGGTAACACTTTTTGGCCAAATTTTATGAAACCTGATAGAAGCCCTCGCATATATGCCATGTGAATTTCGACTTAGTAAAAAAAACAAATTGTAGAATATTATGTTGGCTTCCAATGATATTTTTTTTTAAATATTCTAATTTCATTTAATGTGTGAAATTTTTCATTTGTGTGACCTATAAGTGGCTCGTGTCCCACCCCAATAATTCAATCTTACATTAATAATTTAAAAATTTATATATATGAGCATTATCTACACAAAATGCATTGTGGTCTGCATATTTTTTTGTTAATTTATTTCGCAATATACAATTATTTATTATTTTTCAAAAGTGACCACATATGATTTTAGCATCATTTTATACACATGTGTGTCCATCCCAACCTTTTTTCACTGTTTTCAAAAATTTAAAAACCAAAGGTACCCTTTTGAAGAGGACGCGTCGATGTGTGGGCTGTGCATTTTTAAGAATTTTTTGGATATGTATTTTTTACCCTGCGGATTTTTCTTTGAGCTGCTTTGAAGTTGTTGTCAGGTTTTCTAAGTGTAAGTTTTAGAACTAATTAAAAAGAAAACTCCATATGAACACCATAACGCATGCATGATACCTCAATGGATAGAGGATTTAGTGATGAATCTATCGGTATGAACTCCGCTCAGTTGCGTGCCATGAATGGCATGGTTTACACCCCTAGAAGACACAAAGAAACATTGATTTTCCTGTAAGAGGGCTAATTCTCCGTTTTCTAGTCTCTCGATCAAGGTATTCAAATGCCTCGACCAAGGTTTTGACATAATCTCGATCGAGGGTTTATTAAACCGTCAATCGAGAGTTTAATAAACCCTCAATCGAGGTAATTCTAAAAACCTCGATCGAGCTATGACCTCGGCCAAGGTCCTGTTTTTGTTAAAAATCATACAAAAATGCCCGGGAATGAACTTAGGCATTGATGGCATTAATGTCATTCCAACTACCTTCCTAACCTCATTTCCCACCCGAATTTCTAAAGAAATTCTATGTAAACATAAAACATAAACATGTTATTAATTTTATCCTTCACAATTGACTAACCTATTTGAAATAATGTTTTTGTTCTAATGCAAATTTAGCATTGTGTATTGTGTTTACATATTGTTGTAGGCATGAATTTGGATTGTTGATCTTGATCACAATGGGAAGCAAGAAGCGTCGAAGTAAACTAACTACTAGGAATCAAAGCAACACCGAAGAAATAAGAGAGAAAGATAGAAGAATAAAAGAGCAATCTTGAGAGAAGAAGTTGCAAATCAACCTATGATGGGAGAATCAAATGCCATTGCTAACAATATTGATATAATTTAAAAGTTATGCAATTTCATATTCATATATATAATTTCATTTTCCTACTGATCTGGTTCATATACATATAATTTCATATTGCATATATATTCAATTTCATAGTGTTCTAGTTTATATATATATATATATATATATATATATATATATATATAGTTTAGAATGTAAATATAATTTTGTAATTAATTCATAAACTTATACACATTGTATGTGCATGTATGAATTCATATATATGTATTCATAATTGTATGTAAATTGTATAATTTCATATTCACATATTCATATAATTTCATATTGCATNTTCAGTGTGTGTATATATATAATATATATATATTAAATTGTTTAGAATTTAATTATAATTTTGTAATTAATTCATGAACATATATACATTGTATGTGCCTGTATGAATTCATATATATGTTTTCATAATTGTATATAAATTGTATAATTTCATATTCACATATTCATACAATTTCATATTCACATATTCATATAATTTTATATTGTATATTCATATATTTAATTTTATAGTGTTCTATTCCATAATATGTGTGTGTTAAATTGTTTTGAATTTAATTATAATTTTGTAATTAATTCATTAACTTATATATATTGTATGTGCATATATATATACAACCTTCTAAAACCACTTATGTACATATAAAATAATGGTATGTGTTGTGAAAGAATTGAAAAAAATGTTTAACCACTACACAAAATTACATATATACAAAGTAAGTGTATTATAGTATGAGTAGTTCTAGTTGTCTAAGGAAATTAGAGAATGGTTGATGAATATATATAATTATATAGTGCATACTATTCTAGCATAATATCTAGTTCTAAATGGATATGTATATCCATTAGCATCACATAACCTCACATACAAGTGAATTTTATAATTTGATGATATAGCCTCACATGTAAATCAATTATAATTTGGTAATATAGCCTCACATATATATAATTTTTATGTTAAAAATTACAAAGATTGTTCTCAATGGCAGTTGATTGCACCATCGTAGGTTGACTTGCATCTTATCCTCTTAACATTGCACTTAGTTTCTTCTTCTTTTCTATAGCCTTATCTCTCCTTTCATTGATTTTAATATGATTTTAATTTCATATTCATATATGAACATTTTCATAGTGAACTCAAATTACAATTTTACATTACATTATGATAATGATGATAATTACATTACAATTACAATTACAATCGCATTACAATTACAATTACAATTACATTACATTACAATCATGTACAAATGACTAGGAATCATATGGCTTTAACCATTGATGACAATTATGATCTCAAAGAAAATCAACAATTACAATTAGAATTACAATCACATTACAATTACAATCACATTAACGTGCAGAAGCACCAGCCATACGTCAATGGGACAGTAAGGTAGAGTGACCTAATTTACTTAATAACATCTGGTTTGGGACATAAGTCTCATCTACAACAACTGTGGAAAGTACTTGGGCTTTGCTCTAAAACTCATTATGAGGAGTACCACAGGAACCCCAAAGTAGCTAGCCATTGAGAGGACCTACTAAGCGAAAAGGGCAACGACCCCTACCAGATTGACTAGATTCCCTCCTGTGAGGAAAACCAAAGAGCTGTCATTTGTAGCCAAGTGGTTAGCAGTTTTACTTGTGCCGTGAAGTGAGGGGTACTACCCCAATACTCAAGCATGAGACAACCTTGGTGGTTGAGTGACTACCTTTGAACCATTAGGAAGCCAATTTAAACCGGTGTCCATATTCATCTCTAGTTACTACTACAACTGTCATTGCTCCACCACGTTCTTTGTCTCACCTTAGGGGGCGATCCCCTCAGTTTGGTTCTTTGGACCGTCATTGTCGAAGCCCTCATTGACAACACTCCTCACCTTCAGAGGGACACACGGCCTCTAACTCTGATTCAGATTCCTAACAAACAATGGCAATATGATAAATAAAATAAAATGTTATTCAAGCTTGTATTTATTTGTTAATTTGTTAACAAACAATGGTGACATGATAAACTTAAAATAAAATATTATTCAAGCTTGTATAATTTATTTGCTAATTTTTTAACTAACAATGACAATATGATAAGTAAAATAAAATGTTATTCTTGAGCTTGCATTTATTCTTGAGATTGTATTTATTTTCAAGTTTGTATTTATTTATTGCTAGATCTTGGCCAGCCATCACAGGATCGTGCACCCTTTGATTTCTCAAGAGTAATTGGGAGCTTCAATGATGTTGGAATCGATGCTAATTGTTTAAGAGGGTTGGATGATGCCACCCAAGAAGAGTTCGGGAACCCGACCCCTGATCGGATAATCAGAGAACATATTAGTAACATAATCAAGTTGTACTTTGAACAACAATCAGTGATTACACAAGCTCAAATCCTACATGGATTGATAAAACACAAAAAGTTGAAATGTTCCACAAAGTTGTTGGGTTTTAAGGATGTTAAAAAAAAATGCATGTGGGAATGCAACAGAAAATGTAACTATTGCACTATCTGCATTTGGAAAGTCAAGAAAAAATGATATCAGCACTGCTCATATGGAAATTACAACTGTTATTGTGGCACGAAGCACCTCAAGAAATCGAATGGTCGCAACAATTTCAAAGATGCTCCACATTTCAAGAAAAACATTGCACAAATACACTAAATTCAAGGTAAAGATAGATGAAAATGATGAAGCTGCTTGTTGGGCTCTTATATGCAGAGAAACATATAAAGACAAGATGGAAGAGGGCATCAGAGAGAAGGTGATAGAGTATTGGGACAACCATTCTTATGCTATACCAGATCGAAAACATGTCCTGCAACAACGTTATGGCAGAGGCATTTATAAGGAACATTGCAAGCATGTTATGGAGATGACAGGAGTTGCTTTGTTCGAGGAATTCAAAGAATCAAATCCCGGTCTCCAGATATCATTTACCATATTCAGTAAGTTGAAACCGTGGTATATTAGGCCGAATACGATTCGGGACACTTGTTGTTGTCGATACCACGTTGAATTCCAGTTATACTACGACACATTTGTGGATTTTTGCAAAAAACATTGGGATGGTGAACCAGCTCCTCACACAGTGCAGGATTTTATTTCTATGGTACTATGCAATAGGGATCTTGAAACTGTGTTTTTCATTAAAAGGTGTGTAGGTGGGAGAATATGCCATGAATGTGGTGATTTGGTAGTGTTCCATAGGAAGTTTCCTACCGATCCAACACACCTTGGATTGTCAGATATCACAGTTAAGTAGAAGAGATATGAGTATGTCTCCATGAATCCATCATCTTCTTCACATGTTCCATCTAAGAGGATCGACTTGCTCAAGGGTGATATTCATATTTCAAACATCATGGACAAGTTTCAAAGTTAGATTTATAGATACATTAAACACTCCCAAAGGTCTAGGTGGCAAGCTTTAGAATTTAAGCATTCTCGTGAGGTTTTTTAGCCAGGCACAATCCTATTAGTGGTAGACTTTGCTGAGAATTACACATTTGTTCCTTAGTGAGAGATACAAAGTGAGTATTGTCACTCCGACCAGGTGCCCATCTTTGTACATGTATTGTATAGACATGCTCATGCGAGCATTGATGGTAGGGATAGCACTCCTCAGTCACGTGATGTGATCAAGGAATACCATTTTTATGTCAGTGATGATCATGAGCATGACACGTTATTTGTTCAACACTGCTTTGGGTTGATTTACGATTCATTAAAAAAGAATGGGGTGTCATTTACAGAACATTGTATTTGGTCAGATGGGTGTGCGGGACAGTTCAAATTGGCACACTCCCTTTATTGATTGAGTCATCTTCACAAAGAGACAGGAATTTGACACACCTGAAGATTTTTTGAAACATGGCACGGAAAGGGTGAACATGATGGTGCAGGTGCATGCATGAAACAAGCACTTCAGAGGTACCAAATGAGTCATAGTGCATTTCAACTCAAGTGATCAACAGAAGTAGTTGATTGGTGCACACAAAATTTGGGTCACCAAGGTCATGAACAAGCAAGGCCGATGCATAGGTATATATATATTTTTCAAAAAACAACAACTTAATTGGAATTTAACAAATGTGTTTGTATTATATATATGTGTGTGTGTGTGTGTGTGTGTGTGTGTGTGTGTGTGTGTGTGTGATGTTTTTTATTCGATGCAGGTTTTTTTGGGATGTTGCCCTTGGCGATGTGAATAGATCCATGCCATGGTATTGCGATACCATACCTAGTACGAGAGAACTACATTTCGTTTGTAGTAAAGACATGGACGACATATTTTCCATTGAAATGAGGAAGTATGCGTGTTTCTATGAGTTATGCATTGACGCCAATGGACTGGGGGTTGATCATTGTGTGAACGATGCATATGTTAAACAATGGAAATATGTCCCTCTTAATCCAAAGGGGCCACATCTAATTCTGACATGGCAAGAGATGCACACTAACGAGGCAGTGGTTTCACTAGATCATGATCGGGTTTCTGATTTGGTTAAGCAAGGTACATGATAGTTGATTGAATGTTTAAACCTCTAGTCTTGTACACATGCATATACATATTTAAGATTTGTTTAATATTTGAAAATCTTGATGCAGGTGACGTATTTGTTGCAATTGCACCACCGAGAAATGATGAGCATGTGGCATACTTTTTGATGCGGTGTACACAAATCAAAAGCAGGTTAGTGCGGCCCTATGTTGATGGAGAGTTCACATACCAAGTTGGTGACCTAGTTGTGATGGGCCACTTTTTTGAAAAAGTGAGAAGACAAGGTGACTATATTATTTACAGAGATTTCATGCCTGAATGTATATCTTGTCAGTACAGGCATTTGGCGGTGGCAGCTCGGATACATCTCATTGAAATCAAGGTGAAGCTGGGTGAACCAAAGAGATGGAAGATGTCAGTAGCTGACCATGATCTTATTATGGAGATGTGCATTCCTATAACCCATTGGTCGAATGAATGAAAGTTATATGCCAATTTTGATGTTGACATAGTTGACATGCTTTTGAAATGTAGCAAATCAAAATTTCTTCTGAAATATATCATTTGTATTTAAATGTAATTTTTGTAAACTTATATATGAGAGTATGTGCATTCACATATACTCTATGTGCATAAACACCTATACAGGTCTGGGAATACCAACAATGTCCTATGACCATGTTATGGAAGCTCAATTTTGTCTATGTAATGTTTTTTTGGTGTATTTGTGCAAATACGTGTATATCACACTCTATTTGTGCAAAGTTCTAAATTACATGTTACAATGTAGACAAGTTGTAAATTGTTAGTGATATGCAATCCAAAGAACAACACATTATACATTTATTTGGGTCCTCATTAAATCTACCAATTGCAATTGATATTAATTGCAAGTTATGTTAAAATGTAAGTTTTGTTTTATTGACAATTTTTCAAACTTGTAAATATTTTTACAAATGAAACCAAATTCAAAATTGTAGTTGTAATTTTTTTTGTAAATGAAATCAAATTTTACATTGTAGTTGTAATTTGCACCTAGTAGATCTTACATTGTAAAGTTGTAAATTTTTCAACATTTTAATTGTAAGTTATGTTAAAAATTGTAAGTTGTGCTTGATTGATAATTTTGCAAACATGTAAACTTGTAAACTTCATAAACAATGTACATTTTGTAAACTTGTAATTTATTAAATTGCAAAATTGTACAATTTCGTAAGATTGTAAAATATTAATGATTATTAAATAACATTAAGATTGTAAAACATAAATAACTTTAAACTATAACTGCAAATAATTAAAACATTTAACAGACCATCATGTTCAAGAAAAAGTATATATATATAATCATAATCAAAACCAGCCGTAAAAATATTGAAACCAAATAGAATACAAATCTGAACAAGGAACATCAAAACAACCCCTATGAAGACCCAATATCTCCATGCTAGAGATAAAAACATCCACAAAATCAAGAATCAAAAGCATATCACATAAAGTATTTATGTCGCATATTAGACTAGAGACTGAATTCACTATAAAACCTGATATATGCGAAGAGATAATAAAGCATCAACGAGCCATTTTGATGATACGATCGAACCAGTCGAAGAATATCCAGCCTCATGATCCTCAAATCCTGGAATCAATAACCTGTGATATACCACCGTGAAATGTCTGATAGAAAGGGGCGACAGACACACACGAAAAAAAAGGAAAAACTAACTATAAAATATTCTGATGAAACTCTTCGTTTCCAAAACACCTTTTGCCCATAACTCGCTATAAATAAATCCTTCCTGAACCTGTAAAGCTCGGTTGGACAAGTCATCAGCCTGCTCGTTAAAGTCTCTGAATATATGGATCAAAGTGATATCCACAAATTCTCATAACAACTGCTTAACAGTATCCATCCAATATCTCAACACCAAGACTTGTAAGGAACATTTTTTTGAGAGCCCAATTTATAATAACCTTTGAATCATCGATAATTTGGATAATATCTATATGTAATGATCTTGCAAAATATATCAACACACAAAGCCAACAATTCACTCCTAGTGTTTCAACTAACTACACAATTCATCAATTCATCATAAGTTTATAATGATGACTACTATAATGCCCCATATTTTGATTTGACATATTTATTATTTGGACATGCTATATTTTATTGCTTATTATATGTTGGACTTATATGCTTATTATATGTTGGACTTATATGTTGATTCATATTGACAAAATTATATATGTGACATGATGGACCTAATTATATGTTATTACCAGGTGTTATGATTATAGTTTATTTTATTTAGTGATGACAATTATACGCTTTATATTGCTTTCCATAGACAAGATGAGAAAGATAGGATGTGGTATGTGGATATTGTTTTTGTAATATGGTCAATTGATTTACTGAATGTCATATACACGTGTGAAAGATTAAATTGTATACAAACAAAAGATGATGATGATCAATTGATGGTTGAATGGCCAATAATTGCTATGAATGTATGATTTGAGAAATACTAACCCACTAGACAAAGGGGCTAAGTGTTATCTAGGTACTTGATATGATGTATGGAATAGTACTTATTATGAAGAAAAACTTATTAACCAAACTGATGATATGATGACAAATTCTAATAATCTCAATAACAACACAATTTGATTTTGACAGTGTATAGACCCAGTATGTTGAGAGGGATGGAGGTGTTTCCCACCCTATGTTTTATGATACTCGAGGTTGTGGAAGGGTTGCGTTGAGTCACGCTTCCCTAGACGTGTGATGTTGATGGTGATATTCCTTCTAGGGGAGGATAGATCTTCTATTTAGTAGACGGTATCTCTCATGGATTCTATATGTGTCCAGGTTGGTGAATCCAACACCACATCATTACTAGCAGAGGAAGGATAGGGAGGATGCGAAACTATGATAGGATGGGAGTATATGTTAGCTAGTATTGTTTGGGGTTGAGTGTTTGTGACACCAAGCTAATAGTAGTAAGTACCTTTCCCTTGAGAATAATTGATTCATTAGCTATTGTTATCTAAGATATATTGATGTTATAACTTGATTGGTTAATTATTAATGATTGATGATGCTGAAATAATTATGTTGGACATATGCTGATTTGGTTATATCAATGTGATTGGCATGTCTTGTATGTATGATTGTTCTGTTTGCACAAATGATTACTATCTTGTTAATTAGTATATATATATGCATAGGTGAGATGATTTGTTTTCTTATAGTACATATATGATATACGTGCACACTTACCACACACGCACACCTTGTACATATATGCTAGTATTGATGTGATAGATACTCAACATGCTAAATGATTGTAATGTTGTTTTGGATAAAGAGTTGGTTGTGTATTAATCAAGTTTGAATGGAAATTGTTTAATCATGTATATATGAACAACTAGTCAATAGATTTATCTATTGGTTACGTATAAGTGATGCATTAGGAATAAATTATTCATTGTCAAGATAAAATTGTCATAATATAGTCGTTACATTTAGATTAGTTATTGTTTATGTATACAAACATCGTTGTTATGTTAGCATGTTCATCATTCTGTTTGAACAATCAGAATTCCTTTCTTTAAAAGTGATGGATGTTGTAATTATAACAATCATAGTTGTCTTTATTTGTTATTAAATTATTATTACTATTATTGTCAAATAAAGATAAGTTTCATTGTTTATTTAAAATAAGTTATTTATTTATTTATTTGGATTGATATATATCGTTGAATGAAATATTATTATTGAAAGTGATTTGTTGATTTAAAGTTATTCTATTCTATTTATTAATTTCTTAAACATATTTTTTTTGTAAATCAAAATGTCATTTGTCAAATCTGGGTTGACTAAATAATAATTACATAAGCAAGTTTGATATGTCAAGTATTTTGCAGAGAATATCATGTCGTACTATATTCAACAAGTTTGATTTGAAGTGTGGTTTCTATCAGATCGGTATAGAAGCAAAAGAGAGATACAAAATTGCCTTTGTTATCCCTCATGGGTAATATAAGTGGAAAGTACTTCCATTCGGCATCAATAACGCTCCATTATAATTTCTGAAAAGGATGGAAGATATCCTCAGGGATGAGAAGTGGGAATTCATGTATATATATGATACAATGATTTGTTCAACAAACCTGCAGGACCATTTGAAGCATTTGCAGGAATTTAATTCTTTGGTTTTTAAGCATGGATTGGTTTTGACAAAATCCAAAATGGAAATTAGCAAAACAAATATTGAATTTTTGGGATACAAAATAAATAAAGGTCAGGTGGTTCTTCAAGATCATGTCTTGAAGGTTTTTGCTCTTTTTCTTGATCAAATTCTTGAAAAAGTATAGTTTCAAAGATTTTTGGGGGGTCTGAATTATATCAAGTCATTATATAAAGGGAAAGCAAATGACATTCATCTGTTGCAGCAACGTCTAAAGAAGAATCCCCCAAAATGGAATAAATCTATGACAAATGTGTTAGATTTTTAACATTAACCTAGCATTATATTAGGATATTTGACTAAGAGAATAACAAGCACAACAATAAAACACAAGAGATAATGAACACAGTGTTTTTCCTCGGGGAAACCATAAATGGAGAAAACCCCGCAACTTCCTCAAAGATAGAATCAACACCAAATGTAAAACCCCAAAACAGTAAGATGATCTTTCGATAGCAGTAACCTCTTTCTTCCTAGCCCTAGTGCCTTCTTTTTCCTCAGCTATGTACTACAACTGAGTGTGAGTGAGTGTGTTATAAATAGAGAGGCTAGATCTCTATTTATACTAATTCCTGACTTGACAAAACCCAACTTGGGCCGACTTCACTAGGTGAGTCTAACAACCCTAGTGCCTCGGAACTGTGGGGATTTTAACCCTTGACCAATAGGAGGGTTACCCACAATGACTTGACATGACTTGTTTACATTATAGAAACCCCCGATCAAAACATCAGGGCATGACATGACTCAATTACATTACAGACACATCCCGGAATAAACATCAGGGTACAATACATAAGATACATAAGTGAACACATTCCGAAGTTACAATTACATCAACACTCCCTCTTAACTAGGAAGGTATTCTCTCGACAAAATTTATCAGCACAAGTCTTCTTCGCTATATCATTTGGATCATCCTCGATTTCTCGTCATCTTCAAGTCATCTTCATTTGGATCTGGATCATCACTCGATCTGGATCATCACTAGATCTGGATCATCACTGGAGCATCATCACTGGATCTGGATCATCACTCGATATGGATCATCACGGGTGCTATCTCATGATTCTTCTCGTCACAGGAAGTTCTACAGAGCCATCCCTTTTTCATGCTGGGTGTAGGCCTAGCCTCCATGCAGGTCTTTCTCAGCGCTTATATCTGACCCTAAGTCAGAATGGCCTATCTAGCACTTACATCTGACCTTGACTCGTTAGAAAGGCACGCCCAACACTCACGTCTGACCATGAGAGGAACTTAATCCCCTCACCATGTCAGAATGGCCCATCCCTTGCATCTGACCATGGAAGGAACCTCATCCTCTCACCATGTCAGAATGGCCTAGCCTTTACATCTGACCTACTTGTCAGAATGGCCCAACCCTTACATCTAACCTACCCGTCATAATGGACCAGCCCTTACATATGACCTACTCGTCAGAATGGCCCAGCCCTTACATCTGACCTACTCGTCAAAATGGCCCAGCACTCATATATGATCATGTGAGAAAACATCCCATAGTCACATCAGAATGGCCATTAGTCCCAAACTAAGCTTTCCTGGTAACTAGCCAGGTACCTCCATTCTCCTAGAGAATGGCATCAGCCCTTATATTTGATCAAGTGGGAACCAATCCCTCAATCACATCAGAATAGCCATGCACTCACATCTGATCATGTAAGACTACATCTTATAGTCGTATCAAAAAGGCCCTCAGTCCTAGACCAAGTATTCCTGGTAACTAACCAGGCACCTCCATTCCAAGAATGGAAACAACCCTTATATATGATCATGTAGGAACCAATCCTACAGTCACGTCAAAATGGATCATCACTCATATCTGACATGGAAGGAACCAATCCTCTCACCATGATAGAATGGCTCAACCGTTACATCTGACCATGGAAGGAACCAATCCTCTCACCATGTTAGAATAGCTCACGGACTCATCACTTCCCCTTGGAAGGAACCTCGATCTGGAGAACACCAAGCTTCTCCCTTAAGTACTCAAAATTCACTCTAGCTAATGGCTTCATCAACACATTAGCTATCTGTTCGTTCGTCGCAACATACTGGAGCTTCACTGCTCCCCTTTGCACCATATCCTTGATATAGTGATACTTGATCTCAATATGTTTCGACTTGTCATGGAACACCGGGTTCTCCGACAACTTCACACAACTCTGGTTTTCACAATATATACAAGTAGCATCCAACTGGAGATCAAATAAATCAGACAGTAGCTTCCTGAGCCATATTGCCTCACAACTAGCTAAACAAGCTGCGACATACTCTACTTCAGTTGTACTCAGTGCCACACAGGATTGCTTCATGCTAAACCAAGAGATCACACCTGATCCCATACTGAAGCAACACCCTAAAGTGCTCTTCCTATCGATGGCACTGCCTGCCCAATCTGAATCAACAT
>LPNX010440170.1:1313009-1338656 GCA_001517045.1 Pseudotsuga menziesii
CTAACTCGCCTCATACTTGAGCCCATAATCAACTCTACCCCTCAGGTACCTCAGAATATGCTTTGCAGCAATCAAGTGAGCATGTCTTGGATCTGTCAGGAACTGGCTCAAGGTGTTCACAGCAAAGCAAATATCTGGTCTTATGTTCATCAGGTACATCAAGGACCCAATCATCTGACGATACATTGTAGCATCAATCACTTTTGATGAAGCATCACTCAATAGCTGCAGGTTCGATGCCATCGGTGTGGTCATGGCCTTGCAGTCCATCATCCCGAATCTCTTTAGGATCTCTACCATATATTTCTCTTGTCCTAGGGAAATTCCATCTGCATTTTACCACACCTCCATGCCTAGAAAATAATGCATCATACCCAAGTCCTTCATTTTGAACTTGACAGCAAGCTTCCTCTTCGTATCGGGAATCAACCCATTCGTACTTGTTACAAACAGATCATCTACATACAGTAGGAGCATCACTGGATTGCCATCTTCAACCTTGTAGTAAAGGTTGGAATCTTCTTTACTCTTGGTAAAGCCCAAACTAGATAGAAATATGTCAATTCTGTCATACCATGTCCTAGGTGCCTGTTTCAAACCGTACAGGGCTTTCTTCAATCTACATACATGAGACTCCCTGTCATGTGTCTCGAAACCGAGTGGATGCTCCACATACACTTCCTCTTCCACTACACCATTCAAGAAAGCAGTCTTGACATCCATCTGGTGTATCTTCCATTTCAGTACGGCAGCCAGAGCAAGTATTGATCTCATGGAAGTCTATCTAGCTACAGGTGCAAAAGTTTCTTCATAATCTATTCCTTCTTTTTGGGAGAAACCATGAGCAACAAATCTTGCTTTATATTTTTCTATGCTACCGTCTGCAGCATGCTTGATCTTGTAGATCCATTTGGAAGTTACAACAGACTTCCCTTCTGGTCTTGGGATAACATCCCAAACATCATTCTTCATGATTGATTGATACTCTTCGATCATAGCATCCTTCCATTCTTTCCGTTCTGCTATTTGTTTATAATTGAAAGGTTCTTTATCAATGAAATCACATAATAATGCTACATACCTGGAGCAGGATCTGTTCCTCTTTATTTCTCTGTGATTCTCTTCCGGAGCCCCATATCTTTCCGCACCTTGTATAGCTTCTCGTACCCAAGCAGGTTTCCTCTTATTAGGATTCTTCTCCTGAGGTGGATCTACAGGTTCTTTAGGTTCTTCAAATTCTCGATCTTCTTCTTGGGTTTCTTCGTTCATGGTTGTATCATGAATTCTGGGTGCTTCTGCTTCTTCAGGTTCTTTAGCAGGTCTCTTTCTGGATTTGATGTAAGCTGAGTCTTCATCAAATGTCACATCCCTGCTGATGTCGATCTTCTTGAATCCTGAGAAGTATATTCTGTAAGCCTTCGAGCTTTCAGAGTATCCCACAAATATACCCTTCTTTCCTGAAGGATCTAATTTTTTCCTCTTCTCTTTTCGAATGTGTATGTATACTGGACAGCCGAATATTCTGAGATGGCTGACTTCTGGTTTCTTGCCCAAAAAAACTTCTTTATGTGTCTTATTCTCAAGTACTCTGTGTGGAGTATGGTTCTATACATACACCGTTGTTTTGGCGGCTTCTGCCCATAAATGCATGGGAAGATCTTGATCATGAAGCATAGGTATTGAAGCTTCCATGATAGTTCTGTTCTTCCTTTCTGCAATCCCATTTTGTTGTGGATTATATGGAGTGGACAACTCCCTCTTAATCTCTGAGTCTTTGCATAAATCTTTGAATTCATTCGAAGTGAATTCTCCGCCATTATCTGATCTAAAGGTATTGATCTTGTTTTCAGTGTGGTTCTCTATCAAGGCTTTGAATTCCTTGGACTTACTAAAAACTTCATCTTTGTTCTTCATGAAGTAAATCCATGTCTTCCTAGAAAAATCATCAATGAAAGAAACATAGTATACATACCCGCTTAGTGAACTTGATCACATTGGTCCACATACATCGGAGTGGATGATTTCCAAGATTCTTTTTTCCTTGCTCTTGCTACTTGGAAATGTCTTCTTTGTATTCTTTCCTTTTGCACATCCTTTGCAGACTCCATCATGTTTTGCTTGAATTTCTGGAAGTCCTTCAACAACTTTGCTTGCAAGTGGTAGTGCTCTGTAATGCACATGTGCAAGCCTTCTATGCCAAAGTTCATTTGGCTCTACTGTGTCATGGACCAAGGCTTTTTCTGGATGGCCCTTCAATTTGTATAGACCTCCTTCTTGTTCCCCAATCACTACTACATCATTAATAGTCTTTCCCTTTGGCCACATGATAACTTGGCCATCTATAAATGCAACCCTCATGCCTTTTGAATCTAATGTAGATATGGAGAGAAGGTTCTTCTTTAGTCCTGGTACAAACAATACTTCCTTCATTGTCATATACTTTCTAGAGTCTAGTTTATAAGAGGATTCTCCACTACCTTTTATTGGATACTGGTAGTCATCTTCGAGCTTTACCTTGTGAGGTGATTCATGTTCTGATAGTCTCACAAAAGACTCTTTAAATCTCGTCATATGTTTGGAAGCCCCACTGTCTATAAGCCAATCATTGCTTCCATGTGTGATGTTTCCCGTGAGAGAGGAAATCAAAACATATTCTTCATCCCTTGAGGAATCATCATTTTCTTGCTTGTTTCTCTTTGAGGAAGGTTCATCATCTTTTGCAGCATGAGCATGATGTTTTCTCTTGTTGTTTTTCTTCTTGTGAGAGTTTCTTTTGTTTCTAGGACAATCTTTGGAAAAGTGCCATGTTTCATCACAAGTATAACATCTGAGTTGAGATTTCTTGTAGGAAGAGTGCTTACCATTAGAATGATGATGATGATGGTCCCTTCTAGGTTTCTTGGATTGAACTGTGAGAGCTTGATCTTCACTTCCCATCTTTTCTTCTCGAGCTGCTATCCGAGCTTCTTCTTGTGAGCATTCTTCCCAAAGTCTGTTGAACTTGACTAACTTCCGAGCTTCTTCTTGTGAGCATTCTTCCCAAAGTCTGCTGAACTTGACTAACTTCTTTCTGGCACAAATTCTTTGAATAAAGGAGTTCCATGATCTAGGGAGACCATTCAAGGTGGTCATTACAATCTCTGCATTTTCCACTTCTTCATCTACTGCTTCTAGTTGTTCCTTGATCTGAGAGACTCTTGTCAAGTAAGATTAGATGGTCTCTTCATTATGAATCTTCACATTCTTCAACTGGTTCCTCAAAGTCATTTTCTTGTTTATGTTCTTTCCTTCAAAAAATTTGGTTAGGGCATCAAACATAGCTTTAGGTGTCTTTAGGGAGGACACCTATGGTATGAGGTGATCCTTGATTGAATCAGCAATAATCCTCTTTGCCATAACCAATTTCTTCTTGTGTAAGGCCTTAGCCTCATCTCCCTTCGGAACTGGAACCTCCTCATTGATGTAGGAGTCCAACTCATTTTCTTCCAGGACCAGGGAGATCTTATACTTGCAGGCTCGGAAGTTATCAACTCCCTCAAGATTTTCATCAAGTTTGGTATGATGAGACATCTTAACTGAGAACCTCAAATGGAAATACAAATATTTAGATCTTACCAGGTCAAGATGTCGAATCTAGATTTGGAGCTGAAATTTTGCAGTGTTAGTTCAGGAGCAGATTAGGGTTTGGATTTTTCGAATTTCTGTCCAACCAAATGTTTTGATCTTGATATCTAAACTTCAATTTTGAGGAGGAGATCAATCCAGGCCTGGGATCACTTAAAAATTCCACTTTCGTGGAAAGCCCTAATTTACAGCAGCAGTGTCAGGTCCAAAACTGAAAAAACTCAGAATTGGATTCTGCTTCGACAGAAAGATGCACCCTAGGGAGGAGAGTTATTCCAACCTTCTTTTGCTGAAAATTTGTGGAGAGAGATCCACAAAGTAGGAAGCCCTAGTTCCCGCAACTGCACAGTGTCTTCTTCTCAAGTTAGCTCTGATACCATGTTAGACTTTTAACATTAAGCTAGCATTATATTAGGATCTTTAACTAAGAGAATAACAAGCACAACAATCAAACACAAGAGACAATGAACACAGTGTTTTTCCTCGTGGAAACCATAAATGGAGAAAACCTCGCAACTTCCTTAGAGATAGAATCAACACCAAAAGTAAAACCCCAAAACAGTAAGATGATCTCCTGACATCAGTAACCTCTTTTTTCCTAGCCCCAGTGCCTTCTTCTTCCTCAACTATGCGCTACAACTGAGTGTGACTGAGTGTGTTATAAATAGAGAGGCTAACTCTCTATTTATACTAATTCCCGACTTGACAAAACCCTACTACATCCGACTTCACTAGGTGAGTCTAACAACCCTAGTGCTCTGAAACTGCGGGGACTTTAACCCTTGACGAATAGGAGGGTTACCCACAATGACTTGACATGACTTGTTTACATTATAGAAACTCCCGATTAGAACATCGGGGCATGACATGACTCAATTACATTACATACACATCCCATAATAAACATCAGGGTACATTACATAAGACACGTAAGTGAATACATTTTGAAGTTACAATTACATCAACATAATGCACTAAGAAAAATAAATGAGAAATTCAAACAACTTCCTCCACTCTCTTTCCAGCAAGGCACTAGTCAAATGGTGATTAAAATAAATGCCTCCAATAAAGCTTGAGGAGGAATTCTTATTGAGAAGCATGGAGATAGAGAAGAAATCTGTAGATACGCCTCGGGAGCATTAAAAAATGCAAAGCTTAATTATGCGTCCACAAATAAATTCTTGTAGTAAAAAAGAATGTAAATCATTTTAAGCTTTATTTAAAACCTGTTAATTTCATTATTAGAATAGATTTAAAACTAATGCCAGGGATATTCAAAAATAAAAATCTTATGGCAAAAAATAATTCTAGGATTTTAAAAATGGTTTCTTTGGTTACAAAAATTTGACTTTGATATTGTATATAAACCAGGCTACTTAAATTGTGATGTTGATATGTTAACCAGAGAAAAATTGCAGGAGAATCCCAACATCAATATGTTTAGCTTTGGAGCATCGAGCTCTTCCAATAAAAAGACAAAGTTTCGGATCTTTAAAGATCCCTTGTCAAAAGAAAAAAGAGAGAATTTCCTGAAATACTCAAGTAAGAAGGAAGCAGATAAATATATGGCTCTCTCTTTGATTCATTAAATAAATGCCTCTCCTATGAATATTGAAATTCTGGAGATATGGGAGAAAGAATCCTTCAAAGGCTTAGAGAATTCCTTTCACCAACTGCAATAGCTCAATGACATATGGATAGATACAACCTATATTGATGGAAGAGAGTTGTACTAGTTGATCTCAACCCTGGATATTTGACTTGGAACAACTATAATCTTATCTTGCAATTTTGCATAGAGCAAGGTGAGATAATCATCTGCGGAGATCCTATACGTTGGTGCAGCAGCAATGGTTCTGATGGACATAGGTTTTTCTCGACAAATTCTGTCCAAGAAAAGATTGGATCCAGCAACGAGAAAATTTCATCCTACATCTATGGGTAGATATGATAGTACACACACACCAAAACCATATGTGGTTCAAGTTTAAGCTATGACGCCTAAGAGGATCTTATTCTCCACTAGAGGCCCCTGTTTATACGCAACAAAAATACATCAAAAGAGACAGACACAATCGTCTCTTAGACAACCAGATACACTCCTGAAGAATTCCATTAAACTTTAAAGTTGAATCAATTTTTTAGGGAGAATTCTGTTGTGCTCCCAACAAGACTATGCTCGGGTCAGATGTGGAAAGGTATTTTTCCTATTACCTCTTTCCAAACACCGAATTCAGTTCAGATAGCGATGAACAAAGATTCGTTGGTTGTACATGTGGGGAAAACCCTTGTATTTGTAATAATGATAATGAATCATGGAAAGCGTTGTCGGCCGCTAATAGTAGTTCCATTGTGTAAAGGTTTTGTCTTTTAATCCCTTCACATAGCTCAGATGACTTATCCGACAAAAGGTGTGATTTGATCCACTGCATTTGATATGAATCACTTTCTTTTACCTATAGTTGCAGGTTTTGGGTCATCGATTAATTAGGTAGTTGTATATAAAAGAATTCCCCTCCTCTCATTTGGGTATCGCATTGTGATTCTTCGTGGTTGTAAAATTGCTCTGCACTTACATTATGTCTGTGTGTCGAGCACTGTGTATGCTCTCCTTTTGCGCCTCGAGCGATCAGCTGGGATCAAAAGCAGTTATGTCAAGTGTAAAGGGTTTGTAAATCCAAAAGTGTATGATATCCATCTACGCTTAATGTGACCAATTGGGATCAAAATCTTATTGGTTAAAGGTTTTTTGTGTGAGTTTGCGCTTGTGCTCATCTTCGCCCCCCAAAGAAGAACAATCATATTTAAGTTTGTAAATACGATTCTAATTCATATATATTGAGTGTCCCAAGAACCTCAAAATTGACTTCGACCTTGCTAATGCTTGAAACCTCAATAACCCCAATACATCGTATGAAGGAGGTGAGTCCTTGGTCAAACTTCTGCATCTTCCGAAGTCAATTTCATTCTTGGCATCCTTGGTAAGCCAACGAGCTATTATATCATATATTGTAAGTTTCAAAACATTTGACATAAAAACCAAAGCATCCAATCAAAGCATTTGACATAAAAATTTCCTTTTTAAATTAATTACACCACCATAACTAACAAGTTCGTAAAACACAAAAATTGTCGGCTACTGTCATATTTCCACGATGAAAGGAAAATCCAAGTATTTTCTGGGAGGGAATTACAAAGACAAACACATGAGTAATGAATGATATATCAAAACAAGGTATTCAAGGATATCACGTGAACTTAATAATGATGTTATTTGAAAAAAATGTAATTATCAAAATCAATGTACAGGGATAATTTTTGTGGAAAAGTGTGTATAAGGAAAGTATCAAAGAGACAATATCTGCAAAAACAAAAAATATTAAATAATTATAAGGAAAATATTTGAAATAGTGAAATGATTGTTTACGTCGAGGAGGAGTTATATAGTGACCTTGAAGTCCTATTAATCCAATCGTAGAGTTCAATTATTTTTTAGAACCCGACCTTTCCTGATGTTTTGGCAATCAGCAAAGCCCATTAATGTGATAGCGCAATTTTGAATATTTTTAAAGCTCAAGTTTTTCTAATGTTTTGGTCGTCTGTATGTGATTTGAAACATACCGGGGTGCCAATTGACATCTGGCACAGAGTGATGTCAGTTGTTTAATGGTTATTTAATAGCTTGCTACGCAGTCACATAAAACCTTGGAGGGTGCACGTTGACATTCATTTCTGAAGGATGGATGGATGGTTGCAAGAGTATTTGTTGCATGTTATGATCCTAATCATTGGTAGTTGCACGATATGACGGTACAATTATCTACACGACTCACAACCGCCTCCCTCCAGCAATAGCAGCAAAAACATCGATGTGCCCATGTCTGAAACCGTTGTTTGTGTACTTCTACGGTCTCGTCACTAAAGAAATCCAGGGTTCTTTTACCTTTCTTATTATCATTGTCTTAATCTTATTAGCTGGACTCGGCTAGACTCGAGAGTTATAGTCTAGATTTTCACATAATACAATACTTATGTTTATAGTTAGATGTTATCTTAAATTTTGGATGTTTTTTTGAGCAAATTAACAAGATTAACTTAAGTGTATAATAAGGATTTATTTATGGTTGTCTTATCTTGTTGTGCTTAAATGCATTAAGATTTAAATAAGCTTCAGTTAAACGGTTGTTAAAGAAAGTTTGTTTTTTTATATCAGTTTTTTTTTAATCGATAGTCATATACTCAGATTTTGAGTTTAACAAGATTAGCAAATATACAACAAGGATTCATTTCATGTTTGCTTAAATACATCTTGAGTGTTTTGTTTTTATTTTTTCATATAAGTTTTTTGTTTTTTTAACCTTTATTTAACACTTAACTATTTTTACAAAACTAAATAGTTGATAGTTGATTGTGTATGGTAAAAAATCATAGATAGAAGGCCAAAATGCAACCAAAACCAAATCATGTAGAATTCGATAACATTTGTGATTACATCCATCACCCTGTTGTCATTGCTTCATGGCTAGGGTTTTCTTCTTTTTGCTTTGTTCCACTGCTTTGAAAGATTCCCTGTCATGTCAGGCATCTTGTTAACGCTTTTGGTATAACATTGTGTAGGAAATGAGCTCTACCTAAGAACCTCACACTGCAGACTGTGCAATTCCGACTTATGAGAGTAGCTTTCAGCACAATCACGCCTTTCATTTTGCGGGTGACCGAGGACGTTTAATTATGATCTACTCATTTACTGTGTTGTTTCTTAATTCTTGAAGTCTACGATTGTATGGGGTATGTCTGTTAACTTTGTGGCCCATGGGTACATACTCCATTTAGAAGTAACATGCAATGGGAACACAACCTTCCTTCCCACCACACGCCTTTTTGAAAGTCTGCATATCGTTGAGGATCAGGGCTTGTCCTACCGCACCCAAACAAACCTTTGTTGCATTGTTTGTTTGGGTCCTCCAAAATTCTGAGACATGTCTTAGTTTTGAGAACAAGAGTATAATGGGTACTCGATAATTTAATGTACGACATGCACTCGATTCCAAGATTTGTGAGTGTTTATGCCTATTAAAAATTGAATGCATACCAAAATAAATGACAAAGACAATCCATTACAATGCCGAAAAATAACGCCATGCATCTTACCGGCTTCAAATATGTAGCAATTTGTTGTGCCTATATTTCTGAGCACACAATCGATGAAAACATTCTCAAAGAAGTTATACAAATTGGATCTGATAGCCTAGAGGAAGAGTACTTTGACAACACCACAAGCAACGCTCAAGAAATTGAGCCCTCGATTCGTGCAGCACCACAAACAACACGCCAGAAATGGAGCCGCCACAGCATACAAGTCTGCATTGTTGACTTGTATGTTAGTTATGTAAAATGTCTAACATGTTATCAGAGAGACTTTTCCAGTCAGAGAGTCCTATAGAGCACGCACACCACTTAAAATTGTGCACTCTGATATTTGTGGTCCAATGCAGACATCATCCATTGGTGGCTGCAAGTATTTTCTAACTTTTATTGATGACTACTCAAGAAAAACATGGGTATATTTTTTGAAACATATATCTGATGCATTTAGTTATTTTCAGCAATTCAAGGCACTCGTGGAGAACCAGAGTGGACATCCATTCAAGATCTTAAGGACCGACAGAGGAGGTGAATATGTTTCAAATGAATTTCTAATTTTTTGCAAGACCCATGGCATACAAAAGAAATTCACAGCACAGTATACACCTCAACAGAACGGTATTGCCGAAAGAAAGAACAGAACCATCATGGAGATGGCAAGCAGCATGTTGGCAGCCAAGCATTTTCCAAATGAATATTGGGGTGAAGCAGTCGCAACTGCCGTTTACATTATGAACCGGTGTCCGACAAAGAGTGTGAAGAACAAAGTTCCCCAAGAAGCATGGACAAGTATGAATCATAGTGTTTCACATTTAAAAGTTTTTGGTTGTGTTGCATATGCTCATGTTCCAAATGAGCTGAGAAGGAAGCTAGATAAGAAGGGACAAAAATGTGTTTTTGTTGGCTATTCAAAAGACACAAAAGCATACAAGTTGTATGATCTTGTCGCAAGGAAAGTGATAATCAGTCGAGATGTTCAATTTGTCGAGAATTAATCATGGGATGGAACTGTCGACATAAATGTCAAGATTGTGTTGAATGTCGACAATGATGATTTGCAAGAGGAAGTGGTTCAAACACCACATGTAAGTCAACCGGTCGTAGCACCGTCGACTCCCATGACACCACGACATGGTTCAACACAAGGACCATCGACACAAGTATTAGCTCAAGCTACACCGACAAGCACACCAAGAGGACAGCACACTCCATCAAGCATTTCGTCAAGGTCGACATCGACAGAACCGGTGAAGACAAGATGTCTGCGAGAGATATATGACGCCAGTACATCTAATTCATTCTCTCTCTTTGCATTATTTTCTCCTATATATGATCCAGTAACATTTGAAGAAGATGTTGAAGAAGAAGTATGGGCACAAGCCATGGATGAAGAAATAGAATGAATTGAGAAGAACCAGACATGGGAATTGGTTGATGTACCAAAAGAGAAGGATGTAATCAGTGTCAAATGGATTTACAAGACAAGCAAGATGCTGATGGGAATGTGCAAAAGCACAAAGCAAGAATGGTAGCAAGAGGGTTCACACAACAACCTAGCATAGACTTCAATGAAACATTTTCACTTGTTGCACGCATGGATGCAGTCAGAACAGTCTTGGCCATTGCTACACAAAACAAATGGCATGTTCATCAAATGGATGTCAATTCGGCATTCTTAAATGGCTATCTAGAAGAGGAAGTATATGTGGAACATCCACAAGGGTATGAAGTTCCAGGTCAAGAGCATAAAGTGTATAGGCTGAAAAAGGCACTCTATGGTTTGAAGCAAACTCCTAGAGCTTGGTACAGTCGGATTGATTCATATCTCACTAAAAATGGATTTCACAAAAGTGAAAGTGAACCGACATTGTACACCAAAGTGGATGAGCAAGGTAACATGTTAATCGTCTTCTTGTACGTAGATGATTTAATATTTACTGGTGATTTTGGCATAGCAAATTTTAACGCAGTCATGGAAAGTAAATTTGAAATGACTGATCTGGGGCTTATGAAGTTTTTTCTGGGCATTGAAGTTCAACATTTTGAAAGTGGTATTTTATATCACAGTCTAAGTATGCAAGTGAAGTTTTAAAAAGGTTTAACATGTCTAATTGTAAGATAGCCCCAACACTAGTAATAACAGGTTTAAAATTGAGCAAGAATGATGAAGGTTCAATTGTCGATCCTATTTTGTTCAAAAGGATTGTTGGAAGCCTCATGTATTTGATAGCGACAAGACCAGACATTATGTATGGAGTAAGTCTGATCTCAAGGTTCATGGACTCACCAAAAGACTCACATTGGCAAGCAAGTAAAATAATTCTAAGGTATGTAAGTGGCACAAAAGACCTTGGTATTATGTATTCAACCTCAGAAAATTTTAAACTCATCGGCTACACTGACAGTGACAATGTAGGCTGCATAGATGACATGAAGAGAACATCTGGGTACACATTTCATTTTGGTACATGTGTTGTTTCATGGGCTTCAAAGAAACAACCCATAGTAACTTTGTCTTCAGTTGAAGCACAGTATGTTGCAGCGACAAGTGCTACATGTCAAGCTGTCTGGATGAGGAGAGTGTTAAAAGACTTGTCACAAAACCATTAAGAACCGACAACAATATTCTGTGACAAAAATTTAGCCATAGCATTATCAAAGAATCATGTGTTTCACAAGATAACCAAGCACATCAACACAAGGTTTCATTTCATAAGAGAGTTGGTGAACAACAAAGAAATTTGTTTGGAATTTTGCAAGTCTAAAGATCAACTTGCAGACATCTTCACAAAGCCATTGGCAAATGATACTTTCCAGTATCTAACGGTAGTTATCTTGGAATGACAAGTTCTCCACAGTGAACTCTGTCATAAACAGAGCATGTCTAAGCTCTGAAACATTTTGTAAATTTTGTTTTTTTTAAAGATCCCCATCTGCTCATAATTAAGGGGGAGTGTTGGAAAAAGTAATTACTCGCAAATCCATACCTGACTCTCAATCGACTCTGTCAAAGTCTGTATCAGTCAAGATCTTGTCAGTCAGTCTGACAAGAGGGTAGAGTCCACGATTCAGCAATGTAACCTAGTCGAATTTATTTTTGAAGCTAAGTTGTTAGGTAGATAGTTATTACAGTCTTTAATGGAGAGTCGACCGATTCATGTAGAAGAAATTTACAGGTTGCCTATAAATAGAAGAAGAAAATTGAAAATCAGTTTAGACATAATAGTTAGACAGTAGAGAGAACTCCGGCTGAGAAAAAGAAAACTCTGAGCATAGAGTGAAGTTGAAGCTCAAGCTTCTATGTAAGTGATTCAATCGAAGAGCCGAAGCTCTGTAAAAGGATCAATCGGTGAGCCGACAAGTGTGGACAGACAAGTTTGTGATATCTTTGTTATTTCCGCATAGTTATATATATGAAATAGTTTATGGTTGAATGCATGTTTATTTGGGCGCACATTATTTCCAGATTTACTTGTGTAAATGCTGTTTAC
This sequence comes from Pseudotsuga menziesii, assembly GCA_001517045.1. Lineage (NCBI taxonomy): Eukaryota > Viridiplantae > Streptophyta > Pinopsida > Pinales > Pinaceae > Pseudotsuga > Pseudotsuga menziesii. Next base: position 1,325,270 of record LPNX010440170.1, read on the forward strand.
ATTTACCAGTTAAGTGAAAGATCAAAGAACCCATAAATTTCTCACCGCGTGAAAGTTCCAAGTTTTACAACACATTGGTAGACTCAAGTCTTCCTACATATTTGGGCATATTTTTTTATAAGTTCTTTGGATTTGTTAGTGTGTCCATTTTACTTCATCTTACTCACAGGTGAAAAGCATTTGTAATTTCTTAAGTCTCTTATACTAAGAAAAATACTTTGTAGATTTTGACCAAAGTGAACCGACAAGGTCGCTTGAGTAAGCCGACTTGAGAGGTCGAAGAGGTGAGCCGACTTAGACGTCGAAGTCAGCCGACTTCGAAGTAACAAGTAGTCGAGGTAAAATCAGTTGGTAGAACTGACAAGTAAATCAAAGTAAATCAGTCTAGTTGAAAGGGCCACCAAAGTTGATAGATTTGTCTAGTCAGGATATAGACAAGTTTCACCTACAAGTGAAAAAAAAGAAAAAAAGGTCAACGTGATAGACAAGTTTCACCTCACAAGTGAAAAAAAAAAAAAAGAGGTCGACGTGAAAATGTTTGATTTTTAATATTAACTGAGCTGTAAACTCAAGTTTAGTCGGCTTGGTTTTGGCTAACACATTTGCAAACACATTTGCATGGTGAAGGCCAAAATCGAGGAGCCAAGGCAAAAGCCTTCAGAGCTCTATTTTGACAAATCCAACAAGACATTAGAAAAGCCCAAATTAAAAATTGTATCCAACGAGATATTGCAGTAGCTTACGATGACCAAAACAAACCAACAGATTGACATCTTCGTGCAAATCTCAACAACGCATTACTACCAAAATCAAAACCTAATTTTCGTGACAAGATTCGGATTTGCAGGAAACAATAACAAGAAGTCCAAAAATAAATTGCACTAACTTGAACTGTCGAATATTCTTTACCCTGAATGATAGATCCCAGCAGCAACTTCATTAAACTTGATGTTCGAGTAGTCATACAATGTATTATTGGTATGATTTAATTTAACATCAAAATTAAATTGTCCCAAATTGAACTGTAGATTCTTTACTCTGAACGATATATTCCAGCAGCAACTTCATTAAAATTGATGCTTGAGTATTCATAAAGTGTATAATTGGTACGATTTAATTTAACATCAAAATTTGAAACAATTAACAGAGCAGTTTTCCCACAAAAGTTGATTCAACATGAGAGCTTTAAAAATATAACAACGAAGCTGCTTCGAAAATTAAATTTAACATACAAATTTAAAGATTTATACACTTATCATAGTTGTTTATTTTCCTGACGACATAGAGCATACACCGGCCCGTTCCTGCAAACATTAATTTAACCGTTAAAAAAGGACCGATTCTGAGCCGTGCATTCATTCCTCTCGATGAATTGCTTCAAAAGACAGTCCAACGAATTGCATATAAAAATACGTTGATTCATTACTTAACGTCTCATTTCTGTGTACTTAAGCATTGTTTATTTTCAAATTCAATATTTTAAAACGTCAATCTAAATTATATTAGAACTGGTTTTTTCAATCCGAAATATATGGATTTTTTTGTTTAGAAAGAATAAAAAACATCCTTAGTTCTATATCATATTTTAGAGATTTGAACCCGAGTATAAAGTTCAACAATATTTTGCTTTCTAGAGCATAACCGACATTTGGTTGTCAAAGCTTTTTATTTTGAATGTAATAAATTTTAAATTTAAATGCAACGTCCAAGGGAGTGTTTTTGGTGGTGGAGTTATCTTTTCTTGCAATTATGCTTTTATCTATGTGCATAGGTTCTAATTTCATCCTAGAATCAAATTCCATTTCTTAAGGGCAAGGCATTGGAACTTAGTTTATCATTTGAAGTGTTTTAATCAATTTACATTACCTTTTACTAAATTACAATTTCAACACAAAAAAGAACCCTTAGGGGTGTTACCTGTTGAAATGGCAGGTCTTACAACGGGTAAGCATATGCACAACAAGTGACCACTATCACCTTAGTCACTTATATTTAACTCCTTCGGAAGCTTAAGCCTCCTAGGGGAGAGCCCTATATTGACCTTGCAAAGGACATTAAAGTACCAAAAGATCTTCTCTCATAGGTTATTATAGACCAGCGCATAGGAGAAAAGGAACTACGATCAAGTACATTCACTCTTGAACCCGATGTGCAAACGACAAAGTATCAACAAAGTATGACTACAAAATTACAATCCACGATAGTAAACAAAAGGCGTTTCTAATCTACACATTCATCATATTATTGTAACCAAGACTAAAGAGGTTAATTATATGTATTCACTAATAACGAAATAGTGTGTTGTAGATGACCTATAGGAAGTAATTATGCAAATAAATTAAACTAAATATAAGTTACATTAATGCATATTTAAAATACTATTAATAAAACATGCAAATTAATAAATATTCAGGTAAAATATTAATGCATTTGATAAATATGAAACTCAGTTTGAAAAACAATTCCCTAACCCTAGCTGATTGGTCGCAGGTTGGGAGACATGGAGAGGCTTTCGTAGGTAGGGAAACCAACACACTACAGGCGTATGGTGGAAGGGAGTCACGCAAAGTGGCAACCCGCAGGAGTATCTGGAGTGGAGGGAAGCTCGAGGTAACAGTTGCAAGCTATGAGTTGTGAGGTGAGGGCTGTGGATGGATGAGGAGGTAGCAACAACGTGATGCTAGGTGATGGAGGTGAAGGATACAAGCATCCTGTGGGGAGGAGTGTTAATGTGCATAGAGGGTTGCAAAGGAGGATTGGGAAGGAAGGAGAGCGCAGTTTTCTAGCATGAAGCGATGCCCATGAGAAGAGGTCGCAATTGTGAAAGTGGGGAGGGTCATGTGGAGGATTTGAGAGCTACGCGGGTGAGAGAATACGACCACGAGGCTAGGCGTGAAGGGATATGCGAGGTAGAGGAAGGTGGGAGTGGCCCTTAATTGGCAGCGAGGGGTCTAGGATAACAAAGCGAAGCTGTTGTAGATAGAAGGGGGTAGCGAAGGGAAGGTCTGGGTCTTTAGGAGAGCTGTGAGTGTTAAGGAAGGAGCATCAGAACTAACCCGAAAACCTTATCACTAACCTAACTTAAGCTAAATACTAACCTAGAAACTAAGCTAGGACTCGTTCTTATTAAAACTAAACTAACCTAGAAAAGGACCTAAGAACTAACCATAAACCTAATAACTAACCCTAGACTAGATTTGTGAAAGGAAAGGTGGTGTGAGGACCTAGGGAAACCCTAGCACAAGCCCTACCTAACCTAGGGATTCTTAGGATGAGCGCTAACCTAGTGAAGAAGGGTCTGAGGTTAAGCAACTAGCCTAGGAAAACTAAGAAGAAACCCTTGGGCACCCTCACAGGAGACGTGACGCTACTTGCTAAGGTGACATGAAGGAAAGGAAATGACCTATCCTAGGGAAAAGTGCAGCTCTAAGGCTACCACTAAGACTCAGACACACACATCTACCAACATCCAAACAAGAAGGTGAGAAGCCTGGCCTCCTTGTGCTTGTGTTCATTGAACAAATCAAAGCATCACCAAAGAATTACTAGAAAAATGGCTTGCATTAACCAGAAAACTTCTTCAAAAGTAGCACATCCATCCAGAGAAACCCTAAGAAGGGTAAAACAAGTGCATAGTGATTTATCCCATGAGTTATGATTTAAAATGAAAGTGAGGAGATCTATTTGTATGATCTCACATTCACTTTTACAAATAAAATCCACGTCGACATGCCTTAAAACAAGTAAATTTGTAATTATTAAATGTCAACTTAAAATTAAAAGAAAATATTAATAAAATATAGACTAAGGTAGGCTACCTGGGGTATTTACATCCCCAGTTGCCAAAACACGCTCAAATAAGCAAATCGCTCCGAACGAAAGGCCAGAGCGAGCTAGAGGGAGGGATTTATGCCCCATCTAACCCCTAGAATACTGTAAAATCCCTTAATGCCCTCCTCAAATCAAGAAAACAACCCGACATGGAGGATGTCTTCCTCTAAGAAAAGAAGGGCAGAGAGAGGAAGGACCCACTAACTGAAGGGCTAGGAGGGTGTATCAAGTGGCAATGATTGAAGACTAGTGTCTCATGGTTGAAGCAGAGGCCACCAGAGTGTGCAAAAAGGGAATGAAGCTATGAGACCCAGTAGTCAACCTTTAGGGGCCCCGGACACCAATCCTGAAGTTAAAAACCTCTTTAATAGGGCAGTCATCAATGCCATTAAGCCATAGTACCCTTAAAGGAGGACCAGACGGTCCAGCCATGACTGCCATCGCTCAATAACACCCCTTTTGATCAAAAAAATTGGCCCTCTCTCCGTGGGGTACACCTAAAGGTGCGTTGGGTACAAATGCAAAGTAACACTGGCTCCAACTGCACGACGAGTGCTCTTCTTGGGAGTGCTCGAGAACCTGTGAATTTGTTGGTACCTGTAGACCTACACATATTTTGAATTCCCGAGAGATTAAAAGAATCTAGAGGAATACACTTATGTCCTTCCTTGTCACAAAATGAGGGAAACAAACTAAGAACAATGAAAACTAACTAGATAATGAGAAGACATCAAATTCAATGCACAGAGATATGCCTAATACAACTAACCTAACCTAAACCTGGTATCCAAAATAGGTTAAGCGAAATCATACCACCAATGTAACCATTTAAGTAATCAATTCATACATGTCATCTTACCTTTGTCCTTTAGTGCAATCCAAGACAATACCTCATTTATGATATGTTGAGCTTGTACCAGGATCTTTATCTTGATGAGTGCAGGAAACTGGACCTTCTTAAGAACTTGGAGAACTTGAAACTGGTTCCATGGAGAAGTATGATTTTCGACAAGCTTTGTCGATCCATTCTTCTAATGGACTTATGTATGGGATACCTCCATCATACATATCTTCAAAAAAGTTTTTCCTGAAACTCACCCATGAATCCCAAACTTGGGAGACTATCCGTGGAGTTGGACTTTACAAATATTCACATGTGATCCGCAACCTATACCTACATTTACCCAAGGTTTTCTTTGTACATACATGTCTATTGCTTATCTTTTCCACAATCATGTTAGTAACCCCAATAATCCTTGAACTTTTGAAATTGTCAATAATATAATCCATACCTTCATGCTTCAAATGCAATGATAAACAATAAATATTATGAGACTAGGGAGTGAAAGTCAAACATGTCCACCTACATTCCTCTGTCTTGTTGAGATGTATCATTAAGGGCTTGTCGATGTAGGGTAAAGTGGGTTGAACAAATTCTTCTACGCTTCTTGAGGGGAACAACTCATAGTGATAGCCTAGGATCATCATATGTTGAATATCTACAAAAGAATCCTCTGTGCGACCGAGCTTCCCTGTTGCGGGAAGGGTATGATTTTGACAGCATGGAAGAATCACCAGAGATACGAGGTTCCAAGTCTTCTAACTTTTCATCATAATGGGTCATCTACATATAACAACTATCTGCAAAGTCTGGTGTTGTTCTATATTCAATTATGGTGGAAAAAGGGTTGAGCCATTCTTCATCATTAGCCTCATAAGGGGAAGGAATGATCATATCTCTTTCAACAAGGTCTTCAAAAGTTATGTCTTCAACATCCCTGTTGGAGGTGAGTGAGAGTTCCTCGTCCCAAATAGTGTCAAGTTCTGGGTCTTGCTGAGTAACTTCATCAAGCTTCTCTTTCTCACTGCAACATATGGAGACAACGCTACCTGTTCTTGGGGAATCATAGAGATGTGGACCCATAAATGTCCAGTAACCATCTTCCTTAGAATTTTCGTCATTATGTTCCCAGAGATCTAGTATGTCATCAGGATTTTATGTCTGTTAGAAGAAAGAACTCATCTTATATTCAACTTCTTCAACTAGGACTTTCGGATCTTCGTATATCAAACCATCATCATATTCATCTACTTGGGAAGCTTCATCTATCATGCTCAAGATATGATCAGTTAGACCTTCAACAATGGTTGCTTCAACCTGGTCTTTGTTTCGGGCTTCCTTACTGAACAAGTCCTTCACATGCTTGACATGAGGCATCCATTTGTCACAGCGTCCTGAATCCTAGTGGTTAGAAAATGTTTGAACCACCAATTTTGCAAATGATGATATCGTTCCTTTATCTAGGCCCACAAACCAAGCAAGGGCCTTTCCTCCCAAGTGAAGGACAAATGATCGCATGTAAACATATTCTCCGTATTTAATACCATATACTGAAGCCATAGTCATAAACCATTCTACATGATGCGTGGAATTATCATGGTCTCCCTTGAAGGAATGCCAGAATACATCGAGTAACTCATTTGAATATCCTGGGAAAGCTGATAGATCAAGAGGAGCGAAACCAATTTCCATTTATGTAGCAGTAGAACTATCAGGATCTTCAAACTCAAATGGAATATCATCTTTGGTTCCTTTTCTTGCATCATCTTGAGTCTGGATTTTCCCCAGGGATTCTTCCCATATTTTGTCGATCATGGCATCTCTTTCTTGTTCATCGACATCGTAATCCCAATCCATACTTAATGCATTAATGAACTGCCTGAGTGAAGAAAAACTTTTGCGAGGAAAACCATCATACCGATTTCTAACTGAAAAATTGTCCTCTAGGTGAAGAGATAACAGAAATAGCCTCATCTTGATTTCTTCATGCGCGATGTTACTTGCCCGGATGAATTGCACGAATGCTTGCACATGGGATGTTGCATGGTACTTATACTGTTAGAACAATGGGAAATGTGCCTTCCCACTATCTTGAATGGCATACTTATGTGGAAACCCTGAAATGCATGAGAAGTCCAATATGTCCATCCACAATTCATAATTGGATGCCATCTTGTCAGGATTCCCTGTCTTTATAGAGTACTTCTTTTATTTTTCTTTGATTGGAGTCGACAGGAGAAACCTGCCAGGTTAGTTAAGCAAATCTTGCCAAAGAACTAAATAAAACAAGGGTGTACGTGATAGATGGGATAGGATAACCTCTTTGTGGAGTTGCCACATAAGCCTGCAAGTTAGTCCTTTCAAAAAAATGTGTGCAATCATATACAACCAAGGACTTCAAGACTTACCAAAATGTCGTTTCTTGCTCAGATATATCACCTCAATGAATTTGAGGACCTAGGCAACAACACCAAAATATTATCGATTGAAATGGAAAGTCTTGCCACCGGTAAGCATATGCAGAACAAGTGACCACTGTAACGTTAGTCACTTATCCTTAACTTCTTCAGAAGCCTAAGCCTCCTAGGGGAGAGCCCTATATTGACCCTATAAAGGACACTAAAGCACCATAGGTTATTATAGACCAATTCCTAGGAGAGTCTAAAAAGGAAATACGATCAAGTGCATTCACTCTTGATCCCGATGTTCAAACGACAAAGTATCAAAAATGTATGACTACCAAATCACAATCCACTACAGTAAACAAAAGGCATTTCTAACCTACACATTCATCATATTGTTGTCACCAAGACTAAAGAGGTTAGTTATATGTATTCACTAATAGTGAAATAGTGTGTTGTCGCTGGTATAAGAAGTAATTATGCAAATAAATTAAATTAAATATAAGTTATGTTAATGCATATTTAAAATATTATTAATAAAACATGCAAATTAATAAATATTCACAATATTCACGTAAAATATTAATGAATTTGATAAATAGGAAACTTAGTTTGAAAACCAATTCCCTAGCCCTAGCTGATTGGTCGTAGGCTGGGAGAGATGGAGAGGCTATCGTAGGTAGGGAAACCAACACACTGCGGGTGTATGGTGGAAGGGAGTCACGTGGAGTGGCAACTCACAGAAGAATCCGGGAGTGGAGGGAGGACCAGGGTAGCAGCTGCAAGTTGAGGCTACAAATGGATGAGGAGGTAGCAACAACGTGCTGCTAGGTGATGGAGGGGAAGGATAGGAGTAGCACGTGGGAAGGAGTGTTAGCGCACAAAGCGGGTTGTGAAGGAGGATTCGGGGGAATGGAGAGCACCGTCTGCCAGCAGGAAGCGAGGCCCACGGGAAGAGGTCGCAGCTGTGAAAGTGTGGAGAATCGTGTGGAGGAGTCGAGAGCTGCGCGAGTGAGAGAATGCGACCAGGAGGCTAGGCACGAAGGGATATGCAAGGTAGAGGAAGGTGGGAGTGGCCCTTAATTGGCAGTGAGGGGTCTAGGATAACAAAGTTAGGCTGCTGTAGATAGAAGGGGGTAGCAAAGGGAAGGTATGGGTCTTTACGAGAGATGCGAGTGTTAAGGAAGGAGCGGCAGAACTAACCCGAAAAAGTAATCACTAACATAAATACTAACCTAGAAACTAAGCTAGGACACGTTCTTATTAAAACTAAACTAACCTAGAAAAATACCTAAGAATAAACCTAAGAACTAACCCTAGATTAGATTTGTGAGATGAAAGGTGGTGTGAGGACCTAGGGAAAACCCTAGCAGAAGCCCTACCTAACCTAAGGATTCTTCGGAGGAGTGCTAACCTAATGAAGAAGGGTGTGAGTTTAAGCAACTAGCCTAGGAAAACTAAGGAGAATCCATAGGGAACCCTCACAGGAGACGTGCCGCTACTTTCCAAGGTTACAGGAAGGAAAGGAAATGGCCCATCCTAGGGAAAAGTGCAACTCTAAGGCTACCACTAATACTCAGACATGCACATATACCAACATCAAAACAAGAATGTGAGAATCCTAACCTCCTTGTGCTTGTGTTCATCCAACCAATCGAAGCATCACCAAAAGCAGAGATTCACCAAAGAATTACTAGAAAAACAATATGTCTTAACCAAAAAACTTCTTTAAAAGTACCGCATCCATCCAGAGAAACCCTAAGAAGGGTAAAACAAGTGCATAGTGATTTATCCTATAAGCTATGATTTAAAATGAAAGTGAGGAGATCTCTTTATATGATCTCACACTCACTTTTACAAATAAAATCTAGGCCGACATGCCTTAAAAGAAGTAAATTTGTAATTATTAAATGTCAACTTAAAATTAAAAGAAAATAATAATATAGAGTAAGGTAGGCTACCTGGGGTATTTGCATCCCCAAGTGACAAAATACGCTCAAATAAGAGAATCGCTACGAACGAAAGTCTGGAGCGGGCTAGAGAGAGGGCGTTATGCCCCATCTAACCCCTAGAATATTGTAAAACCCCTCAGCGCCCTCCTCAAAGCATGAAAACGACCTGGCATGGAGGATGCCTTCCTTTGAGGAAAGAAGGCCAGGGAGAGAAATGACCCACTGACTGAAGGGCCAGGAGGGTGTATGAAGTGGTTGTGACTGAAGATTAGTGTCTTGTGGTTGAAGGAGAGGCCACCAGAGCGCGCAAGAAGGGAATGGATCCATGAGATCCAGTAGTCAACCTTTAGGGGTCCTTGACACCAACCCTAGGGTTAAAACCCTATTTAAAAGGGCAGTCAACAATGCCATTATTCCATAGTACCCTTAAAGGAGGACTAAAGGGTCCAACCATGATCATCATCGATCAATAACACCCCTCCTGGGCGAAAAATTTGGCCCTCTCTTCCTGGGGTACACCTGAAGGTGCGTTGGGTACAAGTGCAGCGTAATAAGGGGCATTGCCACATTATGGCTCTTGTTTAATAAACATGTTGCAACTTTATTAAACAAGAGACACAAGCTGGCAATGCCTCTATGGGCTCTTTTTGGATCTGCAAATGAAACAGTAAGTTGATAATAGGTGATCTAAGCCAATTGGAGAGCTTGATCTTTGAATGATAAACTTCCAGTGCCTTGTCCTTGGGGAATGGAGTTAACAATTGATTTGATCCTTGGATGAAATTGGAACCTACACACAAATATGAAAGCACAATTGAAAGAGAAGATACTTCTTATCCGTATGTTAGAGCAATGGAATTTAAATTTAAATTGAACAATAAAAAGCTATGAATTAATAGGATTCAATTATCATAATAATAATGTATTTATGTGTGTGAATTCAATCTTGATGAACAATATATTGAATAATATTTATGGGTTGCATTCATTGTGGGTTTGAGGTGAGTAGAAAGACCTCGAAGATATGAATTAAAAAAAAAAGTTCTTGTGATTGGTTTCGAAGAAAATACACGGAAGAATTAGAAAGCTTCTGTTTGAAACTGTGAGCTTTTATATAAAATTAATTTAAGGCTTAGAAACATTACCCAACTTGTGTTAGTGTATGCAAAATATGTTCCACGTTATTAATTTTTTAACGAATTTGTTATGAGTATGGCTGATAGCCTAGATGTTCTAGCCATTTATATGTTTAAGACAAATGGTCAAATGTTTGAGCACCAAGGAGAACAAGATGATGATTTGAAGGTGGACGTTAACCATATTCGGTCGATGATAAGTTTGAACTTATTCGGTGCAACAACAAGATGCATGTTTGCTTCAAAACGGAAAAGGTTTGAAGTCAAACTTCTTGAAGCAGGAGAGAATTCCACTGGTCTCTATATGTTTCCATCCTTCATTAACAATTCCTGCTTACCGAATTCAAGCACATTCTATGTGGGAAGAGCTATGTTTATTCATCTGGGCTCCAATCCCATCGAGAAGGGAGAAGAAATCACAATTTCTTACTTTGATACCCTCCTTCCCTTCCCTCGGTGCCAATCCAGGTGCAAGGGCAAGGGCTTCGAGTGCAATCGCAGGAGATGCATTCTAGAGCACTCTATCAGGACGTCCCTGGAGCCTTTGAGTTTGAGAAATTGCATGACCAAGAAACGGATGAATTGATCTCCAAAAGGTCTAGTCGCCTTTCGATTTGGACCTTTCGGCATGTGCAGAATTTGGAAGGCTTTCTTTAGAGGCATAAGAGATCATCAAGAGATGCAAGATGTTAAAAATCAAAAGAAGAAAAGAATTAGATTCATGCATATTTTATATCTACATATATGGCAGGAGCACATCTTGAATGCTTCTTTCCCATAATGTTGAATAGTTTCTTTCCTTCTGGATAGAAACTCGTGGAGGTCATTCAAAGCACTATGCATGTGGACACTAGAAATCTCATCCTGGAAACCAAGAAATTCAACGAATTTTAACATCGGACGAGAGATGAAAATGAAACATTTAATACACGACATGCATCAGAGCAGGCGAGGAAGCATGCATTAGTGCCCTTGGTAGACATAGTGAAGATGTTCTCAACTATTGAAATTACATGGTCTAAGTATTCAAACTACCTGGTGCTTTCGTAAGAGTATGCCCGCCCTTTCCTTGGCATTATAAAATAATGTTTGATTTGAAAGACGTACGCGATAGTGTATATTGTTCGAAGTATTGGAAGTAATTAGGCATATTATCATACAACATTTGATAGAGATGACAAGTAGAGATAATGTTGCATTCAAACTAAAATGGTCAAATGGTCTTGACTTGTTCTGTTTATCGTTGAGCATTAATGCCCTGATTTTATATGGGTAATTGTTTGGCATGGATGGACGATGGTATTACTTTTTAGAATTACGGAATGTCACCGTGAAGCCTCAAGTGGGCGACAAGATCCAAGGCTTACATCACGGCGTGTTAGGGCAATCAAAAATAAAATATCAGCAAAATAACATATTAAATAACTAGTACACAACCAATGTCACTCTATGCCAAGTGTCAATTGGCACCCTCAATATGTTTCAAATCATGTATCGACTGCCAAAACATTAGAAAAAACTTTGGTTAAAAAAGAATTCAAGTTGTACGATCATATACCGACTACCAAAATATTAGAAAAAACTTAGTTTAAAAAAAAAGGTTCAAGTCATACAATCAAATTAATACAACTTTACCATCGATATATGACCCCTTTAGGGCATAACAACATAATCAAAGAGGGATTTACGAGGCAAAGGGTCTCAATTTTCCCATCTTTAAAATTGGAGACGAAAACAATCTAGGGAGCTACAAAACTATTATTATGATAAATCCAAATCTCATAGGAGGTATCAAAGAAAAAGTGAGAAATGGGTTAGAGGAAAAGGATAAAATATCCAAAGTGTAAGTGGGTTTTCAATTGAAGCACTTTGTTGTCTACTATTGCCTCACTTGCCACATAATTGAAAATACATGGGATAACAAATGCAGAGAGAGCTTGAGAGAAATGAGGGTTTTGAATGTTTGAATGTCAATAATAATAAATAAGTTATACGAATAGGTAAATGTTAAGATTATTTTTGTAAAGAGTTTTAGTAATGACACTAGTTAAAAAAATATTTGCCTTTTCTCTTCCTTTGTTATAACTTTGAATTTTACAAAAATTTAAAAATTTTTAATGTAACATAAAATGTCTAAAGTCGCAGTTTAATAACTACCGGTGGCTAGTGGAAAAAATGAAACAGTTCACAATATGTAGTGATTAACTTCAAACACATAAAAACTAATACCATTTTAATTTTGATATGTTATGTAAATTACTTGCATTCAGTTGCTTCTAGCTGTACTGATGATCTGCTTTTGTCAAGTAGGTGAGAAGCTATGTTCTAAACCGGGGCTTACTTAGCAATTGCTAACTCAGCTAGATTTCTGGTTCTTACAGGTTCAACAGGTAAATTTTTGAACAAGTAGGAGTTTATTTTTGCGTTAAGTCAAGAAGTACTTCTTAGCATAATAAAAATGCTAGAGCATAAATTGATTAATAGAGATCAAGGCTATGATGAAGTAAAGTACTTCCTTTGTTGTTTTTGAATCTATGACAATATTTTAAGTTAGTCGTAAAGACCAATGTCCTTAATATACTAGTGCCTTTTTACCAGCATGAGTTCTACTTAAGTTTTCTTTTTGATATTATAAGCCAAATTACTCACAAGTTTTACTGATGAGCGTAGGGGTCATGATTTAATATAGAAACACTTTGACTGAAGCATGAATTTACTGCTATTGCTATGTCTAATGTTCAATGTGCTACTTTATAAGCATGAGTATAAATTCTAAGACCTTCAAAGAAAAAGTTTACAATTGATCAAATAGGTCTACTTTTAATTCAGCTCTAGTAGTGAAGATTATCAGCCTGCTTATTTATAAACAGTTATAATTGTCTACTTGCACTACTAGTCATCAAGCTATAATTTCGATTTCCTAAGTTTCACCATGTCACAAGTATTGTAGTAAAAATTACATTACCATGTCACTTAATAATATTACTAAGTGATTTTACCCTTAACCCTAAAAAGTCTTACTACCTTGTAATTACCAAGTGTAGTCTAAATATTGGTTTGGTTTCTTAACAGTTTGGTTCTTTATGGAAACCAAATGAACACTAACTTCCAAGAAGTCTTTCAACCATTACACTGTCGACTTTATGCATTTGTAAGAGTTATGCTAGTGTAGAAATACTACCTAACATTTACTTACATAAAGTTGAACTAAAGATAAAGACCTTA
>LPNX010440187.1:0-13397 GCA_001517045.1 Pseudotsuga menziesii
ATGATGAATGTAGTGACATCATTGATGCAGAACCTTCCAGTTCAAGAAGAATGATGTCAGGGCGTATTATCGAGACCTGAAGAGAAGTTCATAGTTCCATCGTGCAGTAGATGGAAACATCGTGGGATAGAAAGCAAGATTCGTAGCATGAGGCTTCTCACAAAGAGAAGGCATAGTCTATGAAGAAACATTTACAGCTAATAGAAGTGAAGTCACATGACATGCATAATCATGTGTGCAAATGAAAGAAGGCCTTGTACAGAAGACACCCATGGGATATCACATACATGATGAGCTTGATGAATATCTTAACCTTTTCTACAAGGTTGATAGAGAATGACAAGCTCACAGATGGGTGAAAGATGAACTTTTGAAGAAGTTCAAGTGAAAGGATCTTAGTATCCAGTGATCCTAGATGGATACTACTTGTCACTCCAGTACAGAATGTTTTAGTGCATAGAGTACAAAAGACAGAGGGAGTATGATGCTCTGCTTCAGAGGGAGTGATTGCAGAAGATCCCGAGGTTCGACATGATATGAAAGGATGGGCATATTACTGATGACTCTAGGCTTTACTGAGAGTAAAGCGGATTCCAACCTTTGCTTCAAGGTTGAATACGGAAGATCAGGGATGCTCCTGTTATGTGTCGATGCACTATTGATTCTAGTTATGGAGGTGTGGCAGAGTACAAATGGAATCTTCCTTGGACAAGGGAAGTATGCAGTAGAGATCCTGAAGAGGTTTGGGATGATGGACTGCAAGACCATGGCTACACCTATGGCATCGAACCTGAATCTATTGAGTGATGCTTCTTCAGAGACAGTTGATGCTACGATGTATCGTCAGATGATTGGGTCATTGATGTACCTGACGAACACGAGACCAGATATTTGATTTGCTGTGAACAGCTTGAGCCAGTACTTGACAGATGCGAGAAGTGTTCACTTGATTGCTGCAAAGCATATTCTGAGGTACCTGAAGGGTACAATTGATTATGGGCTCAAGTATGATGCGAATTAGAAGATTAACCTAGAGGTTTATGTTGATTCAGATTGGGCAGACAGTGCCATCGACAGAAAGAGTACTTCAGGATGTTGCTTCAGTATGGGATCGGGTGTGATCTCTTGGTTTAGCAGGAAGAAATCCTGTGTGGCACTGAGTACAGCTGAAGCAGAGTATGTCGCAGCTTGTTTAGCTAGTTGTGAGGCAGTATGGTTGCGGAAGCTACTGTCTGATATATTTGATCTCCAGCTGGATGCTACCTGTATACATTGTGACAACCAGAGTTGCGTGAAGTTGTCAGAGAATCCAGTGTTCCATGACAGGTCTAAGCATATTGCGATCAAATATCACTATATCAGGGATATGGTGCAGAGAGGAGTAGTGAAGCTCATGTATGTTGCGACGGAGGAACATATAGCTGATGTATTGACGAAGCCATTGGCTAGGCTGAAGTTTGAGTACTTCAGAGAGAGACTTGGTGTTCTCCAGATCGAGGCTTCCTCCCAGAGACAGTGATGAGACCCAGAGCCATTCTGACGAGCAGGTCAGATGTAAGGGCTGAGCCATTCTGTCATGGTGAGAGGATTGGTTCCTTCCATGACTGATATGAGTGCTGAGATTGAGAGCCATTCTGATGAGTAGGTCAGATGTAAGGGCTGTGCCATTCTGTTCATGGCTAAAGGATTTAGTTCCTTCCATGTCAGATGTAAGTGCGGAAATCTCTCTTCATTATGGTTGAGAGTCTTCCATCTATAGATGGGATTGTGCCATTCTGATGAGTAGGTCAGATGTAAGGGCAGAGCCATTCTGTGCATGGCTAAAGGATTTAGTTCCTTCCATGGCAGATGTAAGTGCAGAAATATCTCCTCGTTGGAGTTGAGAGTCTTCCATCATTAGATGGGATTGTGCCATTCTGACGAGCAGGTCAGATGTAAGGGCAGAGCCATTCTGTTCATGGCTAAAGGATTTAGTTCCTTCCATGTCAGATATAAGTGCTAGCCATTCTGTCGAGTAGGATAGATGTAAGGGCAACTGCCATTCTAGGAATGGAGGCACCTGGTCAGTTACCACGAACACTCAGTCAGGTTGTGCAAATGAGCATGTAATCAGTCCTGGGAGATTTCCAGATGGTCTTTCGAGGTTTTGCCTATGGCATGTAATTCGGTGCCCTGGGACATCTGGCAAATGCTCTTTCGAGGTTTTTCTCTAGGATGGCATGTAATCAGCCCTGGGAGATCCTATAGGTTGGGCTGTGTGCCCGTAATCAGTCCTGGGATGCTCTTGCGAGTTTTTTCCATGACCACATGTAATCAGCCCTGGGAGATGCTATAGGTTGGGCTGTGTGCCTGTAATCAGTCCTGGGATGCTCTTGCGAGGTTTTTTGGTGATGTCACATGTAATCAGCCCTGGGAGATCCTATAGGTTGGGTTGTGTGCCCGTAATCAGTCCTGGGATGCTCTTGTGAGGTTTTGTGGTGAGGTCACATGTAATCAGCCCTGGGAGATCCTATAGGTTGGGCTGTGTGCCCGTAATCAGCCCTGGGAGATCCTATAGGTTGGGCTGTGTGCCCGTAATCAGTCCTGGGATGCTCTTTCGAGGTTTTGTGAAGCACGTAATAAGTCTTGAGGATTCTCCAGTATGGCCAGTGATGATGAAGACCTGCAGGTGGTGGGCCTACATCCAGCATGAAATAGGGCTGGCTTTGTAGAACTTCCTATGACGAGATAGTACACACTTGATGATGACCAGTGGAGATCCAGATCAAGCTATGATCCAGATCCAGTTATGATGACTCCGAGAGATCCAGCAGTGATGATCTAGATCGAGTGATGATCCAGATCCTGTCCAGAGAGATGATCCAGATCGAGTGATGATCTAGATCCTGTCCAGAGAGATGATCCAGATCGAGTGATGATCCAGATCCTGTCAAGAGAGATGATCCAGATCGAGTGATGATCCAGATCCAGTCCAGTGATGATGATCCAGATCGAGTGATGATCTAGATCCTGTGATGATGTCCTATGATGATCCAGATCGAGAGATGATCTAGATCCAGATGACTTGAAGATGAAGATGACTTGATGACAGAGATGACTTGAAGACGAACATGATCCAGTGATACAGAGAATAAGACCAGTGCTGAAAATTGTGTCGAAAGAATACCTTCCTAGTTAAGAGGGAGTGTTGATGTATATGTAACTTCGGAATGTATTCTTCTATATATTTCATAGATTGTAACCCGATGTTTATTTCGGGATGTTTCTATTATGTATTTGAGTCATGTGGTCATGCCCCGATGTTCTGATCGGGAGGATTAATAATGTAAACAAGTCATATCAAGTCATTAGGTAAGTCCCCACAGTTTATGGGTACTTGAGTTATTCTACACTAATTAAGGTGTAGGCTCGAGTAGTAATTATTAGGTTGAGTGCACTTCAAGTCAACGGAAGAATATAAATAGAGAGTGAGAGTCTCTCTATTTATCACTTGTGACTTAGCTCTCTTGCTCTCTCAAGTGTGGCGCACTTTTGGAGAAGGAAATTCTTGGGCTTGACAGAAGACAAAAGGCTGC
The DNA here is from genome assembly GCA_001517045.1 of Pseudotsuga menziesii. Classification (NCBI taxonomy): domain Eukaryota; kingdom Viridiplantae; phylum Streptophyta; class Pinopsida; order Pinales; family Pinaceae; genus Pseudotsuga; species Pseudotsuga menziesii. The sequence goes on from LPNX010440187.1 coordinate 3,576, forward strand.
TGTTGTGAAGGGAGGTCATCTTACTGTTTTGGGTTCACATCTTGTGGTGATACTATCTTAGAGGAATTTGAGGGGTTTTCTCCATTTATGGTTTCCCCTCCTAAAATCTTTGTGTCTCTTGTCTCTTGTGATGTGCTTATGTGATTGTTGTGCTTGTTATTCTCTCAGTGAAAACATCTTATCATAATGCTAGCTTAAATGACGAAAACCTAACAGTGTCTAGAGAATAGAGTGTTGCATTTGGATACCTGCATATTCAAAATATTGAATAATCTCATCCATGACATACTCACCATCATTATCATATCTGAGGATCTTGAGTTTTCTTCCGGATTGGTTCTAATTAAAATACCCATTGTATCTTAATGCTTGAAGTCATGAGTTTTTTTGGATTAGGTGTCTGCAAAACATGTTTAGTGACCTTACCCCTGATTTATAAGCCATTATAAACATCATCATCATGTAAACAAAATAAATAAATCAGCACAACAGAGTAATACAAATGAGACAACCGATTTCACGTGGTTCACCCCAACCTTGGGGTTACGTCCACCAAAGATAGTCCAGACTAAACCGTCCAGATTTTTATATTTTTATTAAGGAATCATACAAGGTTACAATAAGCAGTTCCAATACTGTAGCTTTTCAACATATAGCTCATATAGATAACAATACCAAAAAGCCTTACTGCAAGGCCTTTAACTTTAAAGGAAAACACTTCACATTTCCTTTCCGTGTAAGGGCTGGTAAGTCGAGACTAATGTTTCAAACACCCAACCACACTCTGGTTATGTAAAGACTCATAGTGATAGAGGTCAACACTACAGCAAGAATCCAAGGTTATATCAAGTCATGGGAGCTTCAAAAATATTCAAACAGTCCTAAACAAAAAGGTGTGGTTTCCCCTCAAACCTTCAAAATCCTCAAAATCCTTAATGATATTATAGTAGCACAACCTTTGATCACCTCGAGACGTTCAAGCTTGGTTATTGGAAAAATAAAGGGGATTACTTGATAATTGTAAGTAATTATTTTTATTAAGTGTAAAATGTTTATCCATCTCCCATAGAAACATACATCCCGAAATGAAGTTCCTAACGCATGATACAAATGAAAACCAAATGGGGCCAACGCCATTAAGCAATGACTGAATCGGTTCTGGGTAAAGGGACAGTTTTAAGGAAGCCCAGAAAAGTATCACTACCCATTCAAAAGATCCAATAGTGCTGGATATAAATAAAAAAAGGGGTTAATGCAGTCCCACACAAACCTAGGTAACCTCGAATTGTCACCCAAACAAAGGAGAAACCAAATCCTTTCAGCCAAAAGCATAAGTTTAGTCTCTTACCTTCAGAGAATTGTCAGCATCTAGAAACATTTGGATAACCAGGGTTTAACTATACGCGTGGGTAGTTCCTATGGAAGGAATACCCCAGTCGGCTTGCCACCAAGAGAGGTGTATTGCCGTCAATCAAATAAACACAAAAACAGATAGCCCAAACATCGAACAACGAGATGGTAGGGGGAGCTCGGTTCACAACCCATTGCTCTACGGCTTTCATACTGAAACCAGAAGTGAGTCTCTATCCTAACAGCTCTTTGGTCGATCCGTTAGAGAGAGAATGTTGAGCCCTTTTGGGAAGCAACAGCTCTATCGGCACCTGGACAATTCTCAAAATGAGATAGCCCAGTTCCTTTTTATCTCCGCAACAACAAAACAGACAATGCCTGCCTTCAATAGATATGAATCTTATCTATGTATAAATAATGCGCCCTCCGAAACTCTTAACCCTAAACGATGTAGAGCATTCACACGGGTGGGGTATCCCTAACATTTCCATGAGAGAAAGATAGAAACACAGGCCAGGAATAGGGTCATCTCCTGTAGAGACGTTGTTTCACATATCTGCAATCTCTCAAACATAAGGGGTCAGTGGGAAATAAGAGGAAGGATCTCTACCTCTCAGATCCGTATGAACAGTAAATAGAAAAGGTGGAAACGAAGACAACCAAGTCGTTGAGCATCGAAAAAAATTCTCCCATTGGAAATGGGATGGGTTCAGCCTTCAGATCTAAAGTAGATATTCAAAATCAATCCAAGAACACAACGCAGTCACAAGCAGAGACTTCAAAATGAGTCAAGTCAAAAATATACATAGGCTCAAATATTACTTGTAAATATTTATAATGCTGGAAGAAAAACGCTTACCTAAGTATGGATCTGTAACTAAGATCGGCACAGAATATGTTACCTAGGTTTTCGAGATCCATCCTTGTTCACCTGTCGGCATCCTCTATGCAATCCAAGCACTAAAATGCAAGGTTGGTCCTTTCCCATTCCAGCCGTCATGCCGCAAATGCATGCCTTCCTTAACGCAGAGAACCGGCTTCCAAAGAAAACATTTTCCAGAAAAATATTTCAGAGCCATGGATTTCCCTTAGCTCCTAGTGCGCGCCCCCCCTGGGATAAGACCTTCAACTGCCTATAAAACTTCATCCCTCAATTGTTGTTCGACAGTACATTAAACCCTACGGAGACCATAATGTCTCCATAGTTAATGGTCTTGAAATTTCTGGTAACGCCTCCATTCTTGGTGACAGTCAATTAAACCCTGCAGAGACCATAATGTCTCCATAGTTAATGGTCCTGAAATTTTTGGTAACGCCTCCATTCTTGGTGACAGTCAATTAAACACTGTGGAGACCATAATGTCTCCATGGTTATTGGCCGCAGTTTTAAGTAACGGTTTCCACCATCATGGCTTATTTCCATACTCAACAGGAATATAATAATAAAATATATGATGTGCCAAAAATATATACATATATCTCTCTATATATGTATAATTTNCCTGAAGTTCCTTTCGAAAAACCCTTGGTTTTTTTTTCTCTTGTTAAACTTTATATATAAAAAAAGAAGCCCCTTTGTGACGAAGTCAACAGAAGGCTAGGCTAGGGTAGTTATTTTGGGCTAATTCTCGTAGTAAAAAAAAAGGGAATCCCTAACCATGCTCTTTTTCCCTTATACGTTCAATTTTCCTGTCGTTTAAGGTGTGTGTACGGCCTAAACCTCCGACTAGGAACTTGGGCTGTATTAATTTCAAGGTCTTACTAGTGGGGCCTTGGCCTTGGGCTCCTCACCAGAAGACGAATACAATAATATTCGAAAATTTACAGAGCATTTAGAGTTTTACAAGAGGGACATTACATCCTCTCCCCCTAAAATTAACACCGTCCTCGGTCTTCTTATTCTTCAATAACTTTTTCCTTTCCTTTCGAGTCGTCCTGTTTGCTTGTATTTCAAGTCATGATCCTGCATTTAAAATCAGACATATGCATGCATACTAGCATCGAAATGTAAAACTCAGAAATACAATTTTTCATAACATATCAGTTCTATTGCCAATAACATATAGGTACCAATTTACCTGTACTGCACGTACCTTTTCCTGGCATTGTTCTCTTCTTTGGATGTCGTCCATCCGAGCACATCAAGTGCCAATAGTACTTCAAGTACCAACTCAAGCCACCCAACACAAGGACGATACCAACCCTTCGTGTATCTCCTCTGTGCTATTCAGGGTGCTTGTCATTATTCTTTTCTCTGGATGTTCCTTCATCCTAGCACACCAAGTGCCAATTCAAGCCACCCAACACAAGGACGATACCATGTACCCCTCTTAGGCATATCTCCTTTTTGTGCTCTTCAGGGTGCTTCACCAAGCTGAGGCATTCCGTTCTCGCACACCTCCACAATGCCTAGAGGTTATTCTCTTCACAGAGTCCCCCAACTCATGTGACAGTCCTCTAATGTGTGCGGAACAAGTTTTAACCAAATGTCTTACATCTGGGCGTCCCCAGAATGCATAATGGTCCCTCGCTGGCCTGGGGGAAAACAAGGTAGATTTTAACCACTACCTCCATCACCGCTCCCTCTTTTGGTTATAACTTTATACACATGAGATTTAAATCATCATAGTCCTGGAGCTTTATCCTTTTCATGGCCATAAATCCCCATGCCTGCAAGCACTCTATGGGTGTTAGTTTATCATCTTATTAATTCAAAGAACATCAAAATTTTTGCACAAGTCTTGCCTTACTTCCTTTTTCATTCATCCGATAAGAGCCCTTTTATCACTAGAATTGACAAGTAGGCATTTACAAGAAGCCACAAAATCATTTAAATTTTTTTTTTTATATATACCAACACCATTTGCAAGAAAACACATAAAACCTGAAGATTTTGACAATGCAACCACTCATCAACTTCAATTTACAATAGAAAAATTCACTCACGGTTGCAATTACATCTGAACTTTTAAAGTGCTTGTCAATGACATAATACCAACATCCAAAATTTGTTAGCAATTCTAAACAAAGTAAATTGCTTGCAATTAGCCTCGCCATAAAAAGGTCAGAACATCCCAATCAAAAGGACCAATTAAACCACTATCTTAGTCAAATTGTCCCTTCTACAATATTCATAATTCAAACTAATTTCAACCACCGAGATGGGCATCCTACGGATAAATAATCAAAAACAAAACCTGAGATAATCGTGGTCATCACCAGCTGCAAGACAACTCAACAGTAGAGCTATCCCCAATGAAGTTGTTACTGCTCAATAAATAATTACTTGTCATGCACAATAATTAAATCATTCCATACTAACAAATTAATATTCAATTCCAGACCCATTTAATGAAAAGGTTGCCGCTCAATAAATAATTTCCTGCAATGAACAGACGCCGTAAATAAACAGATAACTACAGCTTCTATATTGCAAACCATGATCAAATAATAATATAAGTTATAATCCTTGCTAATAACCATTTTACAAGATTCTCTTCACCATATAGGGTATGGCATTTGTGGTCATTGTGTTTGTTAACTTCAAACGACTATCTCAGTACTAAGTGACTGCCGTAATAATGCATATATATACATACTATACAATAATAAGTCCTACATTTTATTCTGTATTTAAGTCGTAATTTCCAAAATATTTAGTAGCATCAATCTACCAAACCGAAAGTTATGATACAACATTTCTGCTGTATACAAATCAATGCTTTAGATCTATACAAGTAATTTAAGGCATTTATGAGCAGAATTTTACCGAGCCCAAATGTATGATGGAACATGTCTTCTTCGGATCCATACCTGAACCACACAGTCATTGGTTCTAGATATATTGCTCTCTACAAATTTCGAACAATAATTAATTATCTCTAATTTTTCAATGAATGCACTGGACCTTATGGTTTTTCAAAATGCTCATTAAGTCTCTACTTTGGACAAATGCAACAATGGGTTTCAATCATCCACATATTTTAGTCTCAATTATGAAAATGAGACTTAACACAATTAAAACAAAAAGGGTTTTCCTTAAATACAGAAGGTAGCTAATGAAACCAAAATTTATCGCCGTAAGAAGTTATATAACCCTTTATGCACATGTTATTTAGTCACATCTAGTGTAATTAACTTTTATTATCGCATCAAAACCAATACAACATTTACCTTTCTTCATACTCCCATAAGACTTCCCAATCCATACCTTTATAGCAGTTTTTATTATCTTACTTCTTGACTCGATAAATCGTGAATCATAGATCATAAGGATAATAAGGTTGAGAAATATTTTAAATTGAGATTAACATCCATGGCATCGCAGCCTTGATGGAGGGCTTGCAACCTGAGAAGTCATCACTATAAAACTGCATTGTGGTTGCGCTTTAGAAAGGATCTATGGTAAACTAGCAGAGATGATGGTTCAAGGACATCTCATCTACTGAGTCAATTGGATTAATTGGAACAGGTCTGATACCTGATATGCCTAAGTGAAATAACCCAGCCAAGAAATTGAATAATTCTTAACTTTCGTTACTGCCATATATATATGGAAATTTGTCCTTGGGCTTTACAGAAATCTTCCTTTACTGTACAATAAAGCTAGTTTAAGTCCTAATCCAATTTTTATTACTACAATGATCCAGAATTCCAATAGATCAAAACGATTTCTAACTTATAGGTTGTACTGAACAATAAGTGGCCATCTTTAATTGGTAGAGTATTGGTCTAATTTTTTTTTTCTTTTTCTTTTTTTTAATCTCCAGAGTCTATAGCATACCGCTGGAACATGGTCGTGTCTACTATGTATTGGAAAAAAAACACATTGAAGCTTCTAGAAGCCTCTTGAAAACTTGTAAACTCAATTCACCATATAATAAAACAAGCTAAGTATGTACTATTGTTCTGCAGGCAGCGCTATGAGGACGCGAGACGCATAAATGCTTTTTCTGCTCCAATAGATCCTTTTGTGCCTGTTCCTACTTTAGATGGTAGCATTCCAGACAATATTCCAAGTAGTCTTGCTGAAATGATGTTGCTTCCTAGTGACCATTTAGAAGAATTCTTGATGGAGTATAAGCTACCGATTCATGGCAGACAAGAAGCAAAAATAAGGAGATTGAAAGCTCACTTGGGTTTTCATTGTTGAAGTTCATGCACTACTTTCTTACTGTTAACCAAGAATTTTGTCACACATTTGTACCTCGGCATGGGCCTATTTCTCAAAGGAGATGCCAAACCATGCCATAATGCATCAAGAACTCAGTCACACATTTCCTTTAATCCTAGGGTTTCCCAACTCAAATAATATCGATTCATATAGGGAAATCATGATTCATTTCTTCATCGGTCTCCAAATCCTATTCATATTCTTGAAATTGTGTTCTTCAATATTCACAAGAGCAAAGGTGAGAAGCTTTGTTTGAGTTCACTATAATCTAAATCCTGTTCAATATTCGTTCTTCATATTCTTTGGGTCCATGCTCTTACCTTAAGGCACCCGAATAAGCAATGTTTTATTTTATTTTCTTCCTTAAAGTGTTCATCTATGAGTACTTGGGTTTCACCCTTTGTCTCTTTTAAAAAAATAACCTAATACTAATAATTCCTCTCTGAATACTCTTATACCTCACTAAGACATTCATCATGCAACCTTATGTAGATGAAACAATATTTTAGAAGTTCATGATAAGAGCGACTAACAGGTTACTTACCTCGTGAATCCTGATAGTTGTAGCGATTACATCAATGAACACTCTTGTTCTGAAAATACCTCAATATTTCTTTTGATTCCATTTTTACCTCATTGTCTTAGTGCAGAAGTGGAAAAACAATGACAATCTTTTGTGATCTGAGAAGAGGTTCCTGCACAACTACAAGGTCAATGAATATGTGCATTGGGTACAGCCTAAGGTACCTGGATTGGTCATACTTGATTTTCTATATCACAGAGCAAAACTCAATTGTTAGTTTAAAATGAAAACATGTGGAAGCATTTTAATCCCAAAAGGCCCGAGCGTTTCAACTCTCACTCTGATACCATAAGTAAAATACCCATTGTATCTTAATTCTTGAAGTCATGAGTTTTTTTGGATTAGGTGTCTGCAAAACATGTTTAGTGACCTTACCCATGATTTATAAGCCATTATAAACATCATCATCATGTAAACAAAAGAAATAAATCAGCACAACAGAGTAATACAAATGAGATAGCCGAATTCATGTGGTTCACCCCAACCTTGGGGTTACGTCCACCAAAGATAGTCCAGACCAAACCGTCCAGATTTTTATATTTTTATTAAGGAATCATACAAGGTTACAATAAGCAGTTCCAATACTGCAGCTTTTCAGCATATAGTTCATATAGATAACAATACCAAAAATCCTTACTGCAAGGCCTTTAACTTTAAAGGAAAACACTTCACATTTCCTTTCCGTGTAAGGGCTAGTAAGTTGAGACTAATGTTTCAAACACCCAACCACACTCTGGTTATGTAATCATTCATAGTGATAGAGGTCAACAGTGCAGCAAGAATCCAAGGCTATATCAAGTCATGGGAGCTTCAAAAATATTCAAACAGTCCTAAACAAAAAGGTGTGGTTTCCCGTCAAACCTTCAAAATCCTCAAAATCATTAATGATATTATAGTAGCACAACCTTTGATCACCTCGAGACGTTCAAGCTTGGTTATTGGAAAAATAAAGGGGATTACTTGATAATTGTAAGTAATTATTTTTATTAAGTGTAAAATGTTTATCTATCTTCCATAGAAACATACATCCCGAAATGAAGTTCCTAACGCATGATACAATTGAAAACCAGATGGGGCCAATGCCATTAAGCAATGACTGAATCGGTTCTGGGTAAAGGGACAGTTTTAAGGAAGCCAAGAAAATTATCACTACCCATTCAAAAGATCCAACAGTGTTGGATATGAATAAAAAAAGGGGTTAATGCAGTCCCACACAAACCTAGGTAACCTCGAATTGTCACTAAAACAAAGGAGAAACCAAATCCTTTTATCCAAAAGCATAAGTTTAATCTCTTACCTTCAGAGAATTGTAAGCATCTAGAAACATTTGGATAACCGGGGTTTAACTATACGCATCGGTAATTCCTATGGAAGGAATACCCCATTCAACTTGCCACCAAGAGAGGCGTATCACCGTCAATCAAATAAACACAAAAACAGATAGCCCAGACATCAAACAGCGAGATGGCAGGTGGAGCTCGGTTCACAACCCATTGCTCTACGACTTTCATACTGAAACCAGAAGTGAGTCTCTATCCTAATATCTCTTTGGTCGATCCCTCAGAGAGAGAATGCCAAGCCCTTCTGGGAAGCAACAACTCTATCGGCGCCTGGACAATTCTCAAAATGAGATTGCCTAGTTCCTTTTTATCTCCGTAATAACAAAAGAGACAATTCCTACCTTCAATAGATATGAATCTTATCTATGTATAAATAATGCGCCCTCCCAAACTCTTACCCCTAAACAATGTAGAGAATTCACATGGGTGGGGTATCCCTACCATTTCCACGAGAGAAAGACAAAAACACAGGCCGGGCATAGGTTCATCTCCTGCAGAGACGTTGTTTCACATATCTGCAATCTCTCAAAGATAAGGGGTCGGTGGGAAATAAGAGGAAGGATCTCTACCTCTCAGATCCGTATGAATAGTAAATAGAAAAGGTGGAAACGAAGACAACCAAGTTGTTGAACATGGAAAAAAATTCTCCCATTGGAAGTGGGATGGGTTCAGCCTTCGGATCTAAATTAGATCTTCAAAATCAATCCAAGAAAACAACGCAGTCACAAGCAGAGACTTCAAAATGAGTCAAGTCAAAAATATACATAGGCTCAAATGTTACTTGTAAAGATTTATAATGCTGGAAGAAAAACGCTTACCTAAGTACGGATCTGTAACTAAGATCGGCACAGAATATGTTACCTAGGTTTTCGAGATCCATCCTTCTTCACCTTCCGGCATCCTCTACGCAACCCAAGCACTAAAATATAAGGCTGGTCCTTGCCCATTTCAGCCATCATGCCGCAAATGCGTGCCTTCCTTAACGCAGAGAACCGGCTTCCAAAGAAAACATTTTCCAGAAAAATATTTCAGAGCCATGGATTTCCCTTAGCTCCTAGTACGTGCCCCCCCTGGGATAAGACCTTCAACTGCCTATAAAACTTCCTCCCTCAATCGTTGTTCGAAAGTCCATTAAACCCCGCGGAGACCATAATGTCTCCATAGTTAATGGTCGTGAAATTTATGGTAACGCCTCCATTCTTGGTGACAGTCAATTAAACCCTGCGGAGACCATAATGTCTCCATGGTTATTGGCCGCAGTTTTAAGTAATGGTTTCCACCATCATGGCTTATTTCCATACTCAACAGGAATATAATAATAAAATATATGATGTGCCAAAAATATATACATATATCTCTCTATATATGTATAATTT
>LPNX010440187.1:13948-82829 GCA_001517045.1 Pseudotsuga menziesii
AAAGAAGCCCCTTTGTGATGGAGTCAATAGAAGGATAGGCTAGGGTATTTATTTTGGGCTAATTCTCGTAGTAAAAAAAAAGGGAATCCCTAACCATGCTCTTTTGCCCTTATACGTTCAATTTTCCTGTCGTTTAAGGTGTGTCTACAGCCTAAACCTCCGACTTGGAACTTGGACTGTATTAATTTCAATGTCTTACTAATGGGGCCTTGGCCTTGGGCTCCTCACGAGAAGACGAATACAATAATATTCGAAAATTTACAGAGCATTTAGGGTTTTACAAGAGGGACATTACAAACTAGGTCATTGAAACTCTTGAAGAGGACAAAAAATTCTGACTTATGCTTGAGGATGTAAACCCAACAAGAATATGGAAAAGTCATCTATGAAGGTTAGGACATACTTGTATTGACTCACAAAGATATTAGTAAAAGGAACAACAATGTCACTATGAACAATGTCACTATGAATAAGTTCAAGGGGTGCAAAGATTCACTCATGGCTGACTCTCTCATATTTATGCTCTAGTTGTTTTCATAGAATGCATCCTAATAGAATCCTTTGGAAAACTTGATCTTGGGAACCGTTTGGGAAGCCCTATGACCATATCTATCTCACACAAATAGAAATTTATTTGTAATTTATATGGATAAACCTTTCATGACAAAGCTTGAAGGATTCATTAGCATGAGTGAGGAGAAAAGAGGGGATTGAGAAGGACATGAAATGTGTGAGCTTGTACACGTTCGAACTGTGGTCCACAAAACCTTTATCAATGACTCTACGATTCAAAATATCGAATATTTCAACATCATTGAGATTAAAGAGAACCTTCTTAGGAGATCCATTGTGGGTCGTCTAATATATTGAAAATATATTAGCAACAAGACCTAGGACATACAAAACATTATTGAACGAACCATGGTCAATATCTATTCTACCATTTCCCTTAATTTCAATGTTAGAGTTATATCCCAACAAGGTATTTGGACCATTCGAATCATCAAGAGAGGAGAAGGCCTCCCTTGTTGAAACCATGTTCCTTGAAGCTCTATAATCAATTATAAAACAAGGAGATGTTCTAGTGCTTGTAACCAGGGAATGAATTCTCTTCTTTTCTTTAGAACTTGATCCTCCTTCCTTCTTCTTTGCGCATTCAAGAAGAGAGATTTGGTTCTTTTATAGGAGTTGAGTCAAGATATTGATTTGTTTCTTCATGTAAGAGCTATCAGGATGAAATCCCTTACCATAGTATGCACACTTGCTCGTTTCACCTTTACCTTTCTTCTATGGTATTTCTTCTTCTTGGAGTTTGAGGACTCCTCATGAGACTTGGAATTGTCTCCCTTTTGATTAGGAGGCTTATTATCCTTATTATTTCCTTTGGAATCCATATTTGAATCTCCAGCAACCAATGCTTGATATTTGGAAGGTTTGATGGTGCCTATCATTACCAACTTATCTTACTCCTGATTCAAGGATTCCATAAAATATGCCAGTGAAGGCATCTTCCAGGTTTGAATAGTTAAGTTAGAGGCATGGACAGTTGATACAAATACCGAATAGTGAGGGATAAGGTTCAAAAGTATGGCCAAAACTAGTTTTTCATCTTTCTTTTCAATACCACAATGTTTCAACTATAAAACAAGGGCTTTGAACTTCGATAAATAGACTTGTAAGGACTCAAAATTTCTTGGGCTTAGTGAGATCAACTCATTTTCAAGTGGATTTACTCTCATTTAATTTTTATTTCCAAATAAATTTTTAAACTTCTCCCATACATGATTTGGTGATGTCAATCCATCAAGGTGGAAAATAAGGTCCATTAGAGGAAATTTGGGGTCTAAAATGGGCCTTATAAGAAAACGTGCCAAAATAAGTTTTTGTGAGTTGGAATTCAAGAACCAATAAAATTTCAATAAAATAAGTCAACCATAATGGTTGAATTGACATATTTGTCATTAAAAAAAACTACTTTTTTTGTTCGTATTTTCGACATATCTCATTGTGTTTTTACTCAAATTTTGATCGAGAGAGCTCGTTGGATGCGGAATTTGATTCCACATACAACGAGTACCCACACTGCATACTTTTGACAGACCCCGCTACCCCAAAAACAAGAAATACCTGAAAAAACATGATGATGATGTCATCATCACATTTTTTCATGTATTTCTTGTTTTTGGGGTAGCGGGGTCCATCAAAAGTATGCAATGTGGGTACTCGTTGGATTCGAAATCAAATTCCGCATCCAACTAGCTCTCCCAATTGAAATTTGAGTAAAAACACAGGGAGATATGTCGAAAATACGAACACAAAAAGTAGTTTTTTTCTTTCTTCCTCCAAAATTAATCAACATTATTTTATTATTTTAACTATTATTTTATTATTTTCCTTAGGAGGCCCATTTTAGACCCCAAAATTCCTCTAATGTCTGGAAATACTGAGACACAAGAGACCATATGCCTCATCCCTCCTATTGTGCCACATGATATTCTATACTGCTGCATTAGGATCAACGTCAATTTCCATGGCCACTCTGAAGATTCCCTTACTCCTCATCAAAATCTTCATTTATGCCTTCCATTCGAAGTAGTTGAATGGAGTCAAGATGATATCATTACATTGATCCATTTCTTCAGCCGTTGTGCCCTTGAATAGTGAGAATGCGCTCCATGGGAGTGATGTCGATCATGCAAAGGCAATAGAAGAGGAGAACAACTGAGCTACAAAGGATATGATACCATGTGGAAATTGAATCCCAAGCTTAGATCAATCGAACTCACAAAATTGCTTGTAACACATGCATAGATTCACTCAATTTGAAGGAAATAGATGCAACATAACACAAACTTCTACTGAAAAAGTTTATCTGATCGAACCTCATCAATTCGTAGGTTGTCAAAATATATAACTACATCATAGATTCAAATTCATAATGAGGCTATTCGAATCAGCACAAAAGCAGGCTTACTAAACAGTCAAACCCCCCTAAATGCATAAAACACTTTCCAAAATTGTCAAGAATTTCATGAATGTGATGAATGAAGTGTATGAGCTGACAAGTGAAGGAAAGTGGATAAATTCCTTCTTTTGGAAGACAAAAAGATGGAGGGTGAGTTGTACAAAAAAACACAGTTGTCTTAACACTAGATTTACCTTTTCCTTTAAAAGTTGATGAAAAATAGTCTAATTATGGATAACGCAAGAATGTGCACTTGAAGGAACCATGATGACAACCAATTATCATTAGGATTCACTTACAATTAACCCTCTCTCTTCATAGTGGAATTGTTTCCATTTCCGTTTCCATTTCCTTGCACATTCATTCCCCAAGTACATATTCATATTACATCATTTTCCATTTACATCATACATTAGATGTTGACATGCTTTAACTAATGCACCGTTTGAATAAGAAATCAAAATATTAAAACATTCATTGGAGAGGCCTTGGCCTTGAGCTCCACACCAGGAACTAGTACATTATGAACTTACATTTCACATTTGATTACAGTGACAAAATGAGGTATGAGAGATATTACATCGCACATACCAAGCTACATCAAACCTTTCATGGAAGTGGATTTTTATATGTATTATCCATTATGCACTTTGATGAGAATTTGATCGAATAATTTTTTTTTCTTCATTCACAACTAAAAGAATTTCGTTTTTTAATATAGGTAACTCATTTTATTTTTATTTTATAAAAATAGTGTATACTTATATTATTTGACATAGTAATTTGAATATATAAAAATTGTTATGGTAAAAACTATTTTTTCAACATTTTCATCAAATTTTTCTATTAGATCAGGAAGTGGACATCTTGGAATATAGGGAATGGTAAAAATGTTTACATAAGAATTTATCCTTATATTGGTGACAATGGGAGCTATGATCTGCCAATGGAAACTCTTGAACACTTGGAGGAAATGGGATTAAATACTCATAATCAAATCCAAAGGCCATGGTCACCTATTATTAAACGTGGATACTGGTTTAAGTCTAGATATATTAGGTTATTTGGAAAATGGGACTCTTTATGGGATAATTATATAAAGTCTTTTAAAAGTGCAGGTATTAGTATGGGATATTCAGAGGACAAAATTGTTTGGGTTTGGAATAAAAAATCATGAAATGTCACAGAAAAGGATGCTTATGATACTCTTACCAATGCTCAATTTCATTATGAAATTAAATGGTGTTATTTTAATTATGTAGATGGAATATTCCACAAAATCTCAAACATTTCTTTATGGCTATTATTGAAACATAGACTTCTTACTTGGAAAAATTTGATGAATAGGGGATGGATGGGTCCTGGTTGTTGTGATTTGTGCAAGACGAATTTGGATACTGTAGATCATATTTTCATTCATTGTTCCTTTAGTAAAAATGTGTGTAAGTTGTCTTGTGAATATTTAAAAGTTTTCAAAAGTTGGGGAGACTCCAATTTTGAGTAAAAATTCAGGATCTGGTATTAGGAAAAAGGTATTTGTAAACTGCTTCCTATTTTCATTAGTTGGGATGTATGGAACATGAGAAATAAGGTTATATTTGAAGATGCATTTCCAAATGTTTATTAGTGTTGTGTAAAATAAATTCCCATTTTTAAAGAATATCAAGGCACGGCCAAGAAAAATAATACAAATAATTTGTATTGTCCTATTCACAATTTCTCATCATCTGTTGGTATTTTTGATGGTGCATATATTAATGGTTAATATGGTTGTAGTATGATTATTATGTTAAATAGTGATCATACAGATTATCAAAAGGAGGTGGCAAGGGAAACAACACCACTATTTAATTGCTTGGTCTATGGGTAATTTTAAGTTTTGCTTCACTTAATGGTATTGAATATTTTTATATTTATGGTGACTCAAAAGTTGTAATTGAATGGGAAAAAGGAAGTTACAACTTATAGCTCCTTCAGCTTAAACATTGGTGTATGAGAGTTAATTTTTTTATCAGTTCATTTCAACATATTTCCTTATCACATACTTCTAGAGGTTTCAACATGGAAGCTAATCAATTGTCAAAATGGATTATTCTTCAAGAAATTTTTTTTATGCATTATCATGAATTTGAGAAAGGCTCAATAATAAGTTATAAAATGAAAATTATTGGTTTAACTTCATAGTTTTTAGTTATTTTTTTTCCAGTACCAATATAATTGATATAGAATTTTTTTTCTCACATTCTCTTGTAGCTTGAGGTCTAGAGGATATTGTTTCTATGCTATTGTTTTGTTCCTGAATGGTTTTTTTGCTAAATATGGTAGTGGAGTTATAGTAGATGATGTATGAATAGGTATTTAAGTTATATATTTAAGATTTGAAAGTTGAATGTTAGAGTTGGATCACATGAATAAATATGTAATTGTTATCTTTTTCTTTGACTCTATAAGAATAACAAGAAGAATTTTTTTCTTTTGAAAAAAAAATCTAGAGACAATGATGTGATACAATTTTCCATTCAAATTGAAAATCATGGGGTTTAATTTAATTCTCAATGTGTGTTTTGTGGGGAGGGTCAAAATTTGTACCAACTAGTTCATGGTTCTTTCTTTCTTCTTTTGGCCATTCAGTTTTCTTTAGCTATAAATGGATAAGAAGAAACCACTTTCAACTTAAAACTTGTTTAGTAGCTTTTGGTCCATATGCAAACGTAATTGTTTCAACCAATCTACAAGAATAATAAATGTTACTATGTTTTAACATATATCAAATATATCATTTAAAAAAAATCTAAGTAGATAGGTGAAAAGCTTTTAGCAGCAAGACTTAAAATTGTAACTGTACAAAGTGGGATTGGGAGCCTCCCACAACCAAACTTTGTTTACATGCATTTTTTAATCACAAGTATTAACACATGCTTTTGTGGGTCACAAGTGTTAACCCAGTTCAATTTCAAAATAGAAAAAAAAGATCCACGCTTAAGAAAAAAACATAGAAGAATTTCATTAAAATTTGCTTTTAGATTATTATCAAATTTATAAAAAAAAATGAAAATAATATCATCCAAAATTAGTAGTTCCAAGTCTGTGGTAGCAAGAAGAGAACACTTTCAAACTATACAAATGGGTTTCTAAATTCAACACTTTAACTTATTAGGCTCATAACCAAAAGGAAAGCATGTATGAAATTACATAGGTGATGCTAGGTAAATTCAGTATCGGATAAATTGTTGGTGCTTGGTACATTCCTTAGCTAATAAATTGTTGATGCTTGGTGGTTGGCTGGTTAATTCCTTAATTACTTGAAAATTGACTTATCCTCTAAGGGAAGGGAACAAAGGTCAAGGAAAGGAATTGAAAGGAAGGGAAACGACCTGTATTGGGACAACACTAGGCCAATTTAAGAAATAAAGAAGAAAATAAATGAAAGGAAAACCATCTCCATTGAAGGAAAACTCACCCACATACTCTTGACTCAAATGATAAAGTTTAATTTTGTGTTATTACATATATAATAACAGCCATGCCACTTATATAGGCATATACATATGTGAACAAGCCTATTAATAAAAAAATATGATGTTTTGAAAAATAGTTAACCCTCCAAACTTCACCCTAAAAAAGTGTTTGCTCATTCTTTGAGACAGTTTATTGGAGTTTTTAACATTATTTTTGCAGATAAAATGACTCATGAATTGAAAATGTTGTCAAATTCTTGTTGGAAATATTAATTACTCGCAGATATACGTCACGTCTCAGTCGACACAGACAAAGTCTGTAGAAGTATATTGTTTCTAGTCTGTCTGACATGATGAAGAGTTCGCATCTCTCAATAATTAAGTAGTCCAATTGTATTTCTGAATTTATATTTTTAGGTAGATATTTATTGCAGTCTTTAATGTTAGTTAGTATCTTGTAAGAGAAGAAAATTGTATTCTTTGTAAATGAACAAGAATAAAATTGTAAAACATAGAGGAGAAGAGAAGCGAGCAAGTGCGAAGTAGTTGAGAAGAATAAGAAAAGCTCTTAGAAAAGTTTGCAATCTCAAGCTCCTTTGTTTGGAATGTGTTGAGAATTGAAGCTCTATAAAAGGTGAAACATCCTTGTAAATTTCCAAGTTTGTAATTATGACTGTAGTTCTTTTGTTGTGTCATGATAATATATAATTCCATAGTTTATGCTTGAATGCATGTCTTTATTATGCTGCACATCTTCTCCATATTTACTTGTGTGAATATTGTTTACATTTACCATTTGTGAAAGACACAAAGAATCCAAAAATATTTCACTACGCAAAAGTGTGAGATTTTACCTCAAAGTGATCGACACGCGTCTTAATTAAATAGTTTCATTATATGATATTGTGAGCTTGTCGCAATATAGTTGTGTCGAGGTTTATCCCAGGATACAAGTTGGTAAAAAGTGTTTTTTAGATTATAAGTAAATAGACTAAGAAATATCATTTAATAAAGTTCCACCTAAATTGGTCTTATCAAAGTGGGAATTGGTCACAACCAATAGTTGTTTGCAGGTAAATCCTGTCACAGTAAAATCCCATCGAAGTGAAGTGGGTGTCTTTCAAGGTAAAAGTGTGTCGGGTTAAAATTCTATAAAAAGTGTGTGTCGATCAAAAAGTGAAATTCGATTCCTATTGTTTTCTTGTCTATCACAGTAAAATATCGTCGCATGTATTTTTATCAAATTTACCCGTCGAAGTAAAAATTGGGGTTTCCCAAAGGCATTGTGTCGCAACCCCAAAAGTTAAAAAAATATTCTTACTGCACAGTAACTCAATTAATTATCATGCTATGTGTGTCACCCAAGATGTGGTATGAGAGCAAGTTTAGGAAAGTGTGGAAATTGTATCCCAATGTTAGATCAATTGAACTCACAAAATTGCTTGTAAAACATGCATAGATTCACTCAAATTGGAGATATTATATGGAGCATAACACTAACTTCTATTGAATAAGTTTATCTCAGAAAAACTCATGAATTCATAGGTTTTCCAAAACTCATGAATTTAACCAAAATGATTAAATAATATATCCTAAGTATGGTAATAGGTTTTGATTAATCTAAAACCCACTCTTAATCCTAAATTATGTGAAATATCAGAAATATATCATATATATAGGTCCTGACAACAACGATTAGTCACCCTTTACATACTGCTTGTCCATACAAAAAAAGGAAAGAGACAAAATGACAAAGGGGAAAATCCTCCCTTAAACATGGAAATGAAGAAAATTTTGTGAAATATTGTCTTCAATTAGTATTCATCATATGATAAACTATCCCCATCAGTGATTTGATATTTCCAATTTCCTTCTTATAGAAATCCTTGGTGAATATGTTTGTTACTTGCTCAGATGATGCACAATAAAGCAGAGTAATGATTCCATCATTCGCAAGCCCTCTAATGTAGTGCATATAGATCTCTATGGGTTTGGTTGACTACCTCTATACTAGCTCAGTTGATATTTGAATGGTACTTTGGTTGTCATAATATATGACTATAGAATTCTTATATTCAATCAGAAACTCTCCAATTATATCCTACAACCAAAAACATTGAGTAGCTTCATTCACAGCTCTGCTATATTCTTCCTCAGTAGATGAAATTGCAATGGAACTCTTCATTTTACATGAACAGCTGATCGCCCCATATGAAAGGAAAAAATCATATCCAGGAGTTGATTTTCTATCAGTTTTATCACCCTCCCAATCAAAATCAGTAAAAACCAAATAACTCTAAGTCATATTTTGTAACATAGTGAATCCCATGTGTCCTTGTTCCTTGCACAAAGTGAAAGATTATTTTTTCTACCCTTCGATGGATGTCATGAGTTTCACCCATATTTCTAGATTCCACACTCACTACATAAGATATACCAGGTCGAGTATGAGTCAAATAAATAAGACAACTAGCTAGTTTCCTATACAAAGTGTTGTTTACCAATGGATTGGAATGTGCTTCTTCAAGCTTAACTCCTAAAAGAAAAGGAATCTTGCTTGGCTTGGAATCCTTCATGTTGAATTTTTTTAGCATGTATTAAGCATGCTTGGACTGATGTACTTTCATTCCAAAATATTTTTGAGAAATCTAAAGCCCCAACAATTGGCTCAACAATCCCAAATATGTCATGGAGAAAGCATGGTTCATTGCATAGTTAAAGGAGGCAACTTATTTCATGCAAATTCCTGTGATCAAAAGGTCATACACATAAAAAAAATTAGTATTATTGAGCCATGAATCGTATTCAAATAGAAATTTCTATCATACTTGCATCTACTATAGTTCTCTGATAGCAAAAGGTCATCAATCTTGGCATTCCAGGCTCTGGTAGCTTGTTTTATCCCATATAGTAATTTCTTCAACCTACACACAAGATATGGATGATTAAAAAAACCTTATGAATGATTCATATATATCTCTTCTTTGAAATATCCATGTACAAAGTCACTCTTCACATCCTCCATTGCTTGGAAGCTGCAAAGGCCAAAACTAGTCTTATAGAGTCCATCTTTGTCATTGGTGCAAATTTATAATTATAGTCAATGCCTTGGAATTATTAGAAGAAATTGGCCACTAAAATTTCCATATACTTCATAGCAGATCCATCAACAACAAACTTTTTCTTGAATACCCATTTTCACTTGACTAGCTTTCTCCCTAGTGGAAGATTGACTAGTTCCCATGTTTCATTCTTCAGGAGAGAATGGTATTCCTATTCCATGGCTGTTTTCCATCTTGGATATTATTATTATTAATATGTTTTTGGATATGATTCAACCATTAGATATCACTTATCATAAAATAAGGAATCTTTGACAGAAAGGGCACTCTCGAGTTAAGATGTAGTTCTTGTAGGATCACTAGGATTCCCATCTAGTTTCCCAACTGCATGAATGGTCTTTGCTGCCCACTTTGGTATTGTAGATGTGTTAGGATCTGAAATTAAATAATAATTATCATATATATCATAATCATAACCCTTATCATTCTCTTCTCTCACATTAAGAGTTGGTTGTGGTAAATAGGACTCTGTAATTTCTGTTGTTGGCATATTCTCTTCTTCAAACTAAACACTCCTTTCAATAAAGACTCTTTGAGTGCTCATGTTGATCATCTTATACCCTTTGGAATATTTAGAATAACCAAAAAATATGAACTCTTTAATTTCAGGTTCCAAATCCCTTCTCTTTTTTGGTGGAATTCTAGCCCAAGCTCTACAACCAAAAATCCTTAAATTAGACATATCAGGTTTGTTCCCACTTCAAGATTTAAAACAAGTGATTCAATCAATATGCTTGTGGGGTACCCTATTTTGGATGTATGGTGCACAGTTTATAGCTTCATTCCAAAACTTTGGTGGCAAAGTATTAGACTCCATCATGCAAGTGGCCATGTCCTTCAGAGATCTATTATTCCTCTCAGCAACACCATTCTGTTGAGGTGTGTAGGGAATAGAGTGTTGCATATGGATACATGCATCTTCACAATATTGAATAATATCATGCTTGAAATACACACCATCATTACCATATCTAAGGATATTGGAATTTCTTCGAGACTGGTTCTCAAATTGGGGCTTAAAACCCTTGAAGAGAGTCAAAAACTTTTGACTTATGCTTGAGGAAGTAAAGCCAACAGTATCTGGAAAATTCATCTATGAAGGTTAGGACATACTTGTATTCACTCATGTGAATATGATTAAAAGGAACATAAATGTCACTATGAATGATTTCAAGGCATGCAAATGTTCTCTCATGGTTGACTCTCTCATATTTATTCTCAGGTTGTTTTCCTAGAGTGTATCCTTGACAGACTCCTTTGGAAAAAATGATCTTGGGAAGCCCTATGACCATATCTGTGTCACACAAACATGAAAGGTATATGTAATTTAGATGGATAAACCTATCATGCCAGATCTTGATGGATTAATTAGCATGAGTGAGGAGATCATAGGGGTTTGAGAAGGGAATGTAATGTGATAACTTTTACACTTTCGAACTGTGATCCACAAAAACTTTAGTAATGAGTCTACTATTCAAAATATCAAATATTTCCACAACATAGAGAGTAAATATAAACTTTTTAGGAGACCCAGTGTGGTTCATCTAATATATTTACAAGATATTAGAAGTAAGACCTGGGACATACAAAACATTATTGAAGGAACCATGGTCAATATCTATTCTACCCTTTCCCTTACTTTATGTAACATCCCCTTACAAGCTCGGCCTAAAATACAAAGTGTAAGTAAAACCCAGTGGAAGTACCAATTCTAACTTCATAAATTTTAGAGATGAAATTGATGGGGTTAGAGGGTTTAAATCTTGGCATGACTAAAGAACGCTTGGGGACGAATCCACTAGGGAAGAGGTTAAAGATGAGTGAATCCTTTGGAATTTATTCATGGCAACCAATCATCATCATATTTCCTATAGGGTACCGAAAGGAAGCAAGTTACAATCCTCTCTTTTTTTATGAATGTCGATGGTAGTATTTACATGGTCAATGTTGGTCTCTAAAGCATTATGAAAAAAGAAATAAAGAAAGATTGGTTATGTTTTTAGTTTTCCGCTGACACTAGAGGAGGATGTGTAATCGATTGGGAAAAATATGGAGCGAGAGCTAACAATTTTTTGTTCGATACACATTAACTTTCTGCATACTAACGATCTACATAGATATGGGACTGATATAGGACAGATATGTATTTTAATCCTTATCAATTTTTCAAAATTGGCAAGATAACATTGTATACATGGTATTCGATGTTATTCATTTTAGATATGTGTTGCATATATCGGTGATCTTGTAGAAGTTTTACATTGAATGTGTTGGGTTTGAAACTCTACATGTGTTGAATTGATCTCAATATAGATGAGCATGTGTTTTCCATTTGTAAATAGTCTTGGACATCTATAGATATGGATCTGCAATATATATAAGTTTGCATTAATATGTTGAAAACTCTTCCTCCGTTTTGCATTGGTTAATAGTCTTGGACATATGTAGATCGATATCTAATATATATATAATTTTTCATTAATATGTTAAAAAATATGCTTGTGTTTTGCATTGGTGAACAATCCTGGACAGTTGTAGATCAGGATCTGAGAGATATATAATTTTGCATTAATATTTTAAAAACTATGCCTATGTTTTGCATTGGTGAATATTCCTGGACATCTGTAGATAGGGATTTGAGATATATATAATTTTTCATTAACATGTTAAAAAATATATACATGTATTTTGCATTGGTGAACAGTTTTGAACATCTGAAGATCGAGATCTGAGATATATGAATCAGCATTAATATGTAAATAAAACCCTTCATGCGTAAAGTATATATGAATACATGTGACCCTATGTTATGTATTGGTGAACAGTTCTTAACATGGGTTGCTTTATATCTGATATATATGAGTTGCATTAATATGTTAATAAAACCATTACTGCGTTTTGCAAGGGTGAACAGTTCTGAACATCTATAGATCAGGATCTGAAATATATGATTTTGCATTAATATGTTAAGAAAACTATGTGTGTGGGTTGCATTAGTGAATAGTTATGAACCTATGTATATTGGGATCTAAGATATATTATTTGTTAATTTTTAAACAAAACTCTTCCCGCGTTGAATATATATTAATACATGTGAACATGCATCTTTTTGAATTTGTGAATATTTTTGAACATGTATAGATCGAGATCTGATATTTTGCATTAATAAAACTCTTCATGCGTTGATTAGTTCCGAATGCGCATGATGTTGTTTTTGCATTTGCAAATAGTTATGAATATCTGTAGATAGGAATCTAAGAGTTTGCATTAACAAGACTCTGCCTGTTTTGATTAGATTTGAATGAATGTAAGCATGTGTTTGCATTTATGTACAATTCTGAAGATGTATAGATCCATAGATATATTGCATGTGTTTCAATTATTTAAATTGTTATGCATTGACTATAATTTTAGGGCCTATTTATATGATCGAATATATAGATCCATAGATTCAAATGCATGGGCTTGTATATATTTCATTGCACGTGTTTGTATATACCCAATATATGTTGAATGCAGATGTCTAGTTATGTGTAGGGACTACTAATGATTTTATGGGTTCATGATTAATCCTAGATTGTTTTAAAATAGATGTTCATTAAAATGGAATAATAAAATCAAAACCTACCTTGTCAAGTTGGGTGGGAATGTGATTAGAGGGTATTAATAAAGTGTAACCTATCCTTGTCAATTTTGGTTGGGAATGTGACCTTTTTTAAATCATCTTATGATTCGTGAGGAATATGCACAATAATTGTGCCTTAGTGGATTCGTCGACCAGCTCATGGGTGGCTCTAGGAGAACAAACATATGGGAAATAGCACCAATGGTTGGGAGGAAAGCCGAAGTCGAGCTTTCAGTTGCTTAAGCCTTGTATATTTAAATGGTAAACCGCATTGCTTAACTTTTGGTTATGGAATTACTTGATCAGGTTTCAGACTTATTATTTAGCATATGCTATTAAAGATAGTAATTTTTTTATAGCGCGGTGTATATATTGAATTAACATGTTCGACAAGTTGTATCTGCAAGGTGCCTATTCTAATGGTGGGAAGGAATTAGACCAAATCTCTAAAGACAATATGGTGAAATGATATTATGCATGTACATGTTTTATATGTTAAGGTTTATTTCATTTTCAGAAGTAATATATCTAACTAACCTTGTTGGTTTCTCAATAAGTGAATTAGGAGACACATACTTCATCTCCTACATTTAGGTTTAGGAGTGGTCGTTATACTCAAGGGACCGTCACGCCACTATTATATTTTCATATGTCTAAACTATGAATATAGCCATAAGTTTTAGAAGATACCTATTTTAATAAAGAAAAACCTTCTAATGCGTCTTTGGAGCTTGAGTTGATAAAAGATTGATTAATATTTCAAGGATATATATATATATATATAAACATGAATACTCATGTATGGGAAGTCTAAAATAGGTGTGTGAGCATAAGGTAAATTTAGGTGTGATTAAATGATCATATACTTTCATGTATACATTATTCGTGCGGTTAGTTTAGAAAAGGGGATGGTTTCTTGTATATAATAGAATCCAGTAACCAAGAGTACGACATCTTATACGGAAAGAGACTTGATGGTATTTGTGGCAGTGAGATTTAATGACTTTGCTTAGGTTAGCTATGACTTGGTCAATATTGAAGTATTCCTAATAAATAGGGGTTCAAATTGAAAAAATATATATATAACTATTGAAGAAACATAGGTTGTACATGGGGAGTGAAAGGCCTCCATTTTATTGAAGTATTGAACCACTGATTATTAAACAGTAGAAGACTCCATTTACATATTGTGTAGGAATGATTGTATTTATGAACTTGTACTCTTGGAAGTGATCGTAAAGTCAATTAATCAATGTTACTAACATAATTGGTATACATGGATGTTAAATGAAATAATTGTTTTGTACCACGTACCTCAAATATCTATCCAGGGTACATGGTTATGTTACATATGGTATCAAATCCCATGTTACAACACTTGGGACCTATATGGGTTGAACATAGTGTTAGGATTATTAATCCTCCTTTGATCATATTGTCTATTAGATTAATTTTTCCTAACTTAGGAACCTTAATTAATTAATTGGGTCGACTAGTACAATTGGTCCCACTTGACATAATAGGGCCACATGTACTAGTGACTTGAGTGTGGGGAACACTGCTAGAGGTTAACTACCACTTACTTCTTGTGCATGCATCAGTTTAGGCACCTCCTAGACCAATCCCTACATTTTAGGATCCACTAGGAGTCCTGTCACCAACCTACTTCAGTTAGTTGGAGTTAGTACTAGTTAGTCTCATTTATCCCCCAGTTACTTTCAATTAGTTCGCAAACAGTTAGCTAGCACATGTCTTGCATGGATAATGCATGGATGCATATGGAGTAGGCGCATTTTCCCACCTACCACCCTCAATTCCACTGAGTTAACTAGTTGTTGTTGAGCCCTGGAATTGTCCATTTTTTCATCACTTATCAACATATCTTTCATCCATTTTCTTACCATTATTTCCCATTTATCATTCCATTTTCCATCCATTTGTTGTAGGTGTGCGTAAAATAGCATGTTACTTCCATTGATGTTTTAAGGGGTTAATAATAATTATTTTTCTTTATCTTTGATGAATTAAAGAATATTATGCATAATTTTACTAATGATGGTTTGTGGAGTTATTTCTCACATACAAGATGCTCATAGCTAGCTATTACAGCCTTAACCGAAAATGCATGCCACATAAGAACACCTTGATTTTCATCTTGATTTGCGGATAGATGGAAATGAATATCAAACATCCGAGACATGGGTTTTGTGCGTAACATCCTCTTTTACCTGAGACGCGAGGAAATATCCAAACAAATCCAAGGTTTGCGACATGCAGGTGGTTCTTCGAGAGGGTATTTTCCATATTTGGTGTTGCGGCCGGTTCCAAAGTTGCCAGCAATTACAACCATGTTTCAGCTGTTACAGATCACAAGTTGGGGGTTCAGTTCCTCATTTACATGAGATAATTTTATGTATAAATATGTAATCAATCTCATTGAGAAGGGACATTCAAGATTAGGAGAGAAAACAATGTTATGATGTAGGATTTGATCCAAATCCATTGTAATACTTTCATTCTGATAATGCATGCTGGTATTTTCTTAATTCTGGAGTTGTAGAATTTCATTGTGGAGATCCAGCTCTGCTCAGTGGAGGAAGGGCCCTCTTCCCTGAGCAGATGTTGGTAGTGTTGATTGTAGGTGTTTTATTTTGTAGATATGTTATTTGTTAATTCATGCTTTCATGCATTAGATTGATCATAGTTGTTTTTATTATTTAGTTCATGCTTTCATTATATTTAGAATGGGTTGTTTTCTTATTAATTCATCTTGATAGATCATTGGCCAACTTAACATTGCTTCCAGGTTTATGTACTTAGATCTTGTTTCATAAGAATTGATTCTGTTGAAGTGCGATTATATTTATAGTTTGGATTTATGAATAGGTTTGAGTATTGATTTACTTTCAAGAAGTTGTGACCTAGTTTACAAATAGTTTCGATTGCATACCAATAGATCAACAGTGGTAGGTAGAAATTATGCTTGCATATATCTTGCACGATAGATTTGAAATAAAATACTTCCTCGGGTTGATAATTTATGTTTAGCACTCTCCATGTTAAGTTTTAGTTAACTGGAATATAGTGGGCACAACATTTTGGCGCCGTTGCCGAAGAAGTTATTAATTGTGCAAAAGTACATCTGACATTGTTTTGTAGATGCATTGTTAAAGTAGGGCATGTAGGTTGCATGATTACATTTCAGTTTATTGAATTTATTTTGAGTGTGAATTTTTTTGTCTTTACATTCAGTTTTATTTCATTTTAAATTTTTGGAGCATAAATCTTATCATTCCCCTTAGTGGTGTTGTAAGCACCACCCATTCTACTAACAAGTTGACAGAAACATTCGAAGGAGGAACCTCAAGATAGCACATAAAGAATCTAATGAAGAGATGGTAGATAAGAAAGATGCAGAAGTTGCTACCTTCGAATTTCCCATCAGAGATTCGAGAGGAGTGTCACCAACAAAAAAGAATTCCCCCACATGCTCTACCAAATTTTCATAGTTTGGAAAATGAAGACCCTGATGTAATTTTATTTCAATTTGAAGTAATTTGTAGAGGATATGGTTATTTTGCTAATGATCAAAAGTTGAATGTGTTTCCCCTTGCTCTAAAAGGAAGAGCCCTCCGATGGTTCATGAGCCTCGGTGGAATTGTATACAAACTTAGGAAGACATGAAACATGTATTCTTGAAAATGTACCAAGATTATTGCAGGGTCAATGAAGACATTTTCGAAATGACACAAGGAGAAGAAGAGAGTCTGGAGGAATACATAGAATGATTTCAATATAACCTCCAAAGATCCAAACAGAGGAAACTAGGGAAGGAAATCTTAAAAACACTTCTACTCAAGGGAATCCAAGCTGAATGTTTAGAAATATTGAATCTGATGGGAACAGGTAATGTATTTAAGTTAGCATATGATGATATTTGTGATTTATGTAGAAGGTATTCAAGAGGAAACTTCAAGACTGGTAAGAATTCTAAGGAACTTTTATCTCTATTTTTGAAATCTGCTGCAAAAACAAGAGTTTTACGAGCTGAAATCAGTAATTTATTTGAAAATTCTAATGGTGATATCAATGATTCACTAAATTTAGAATTGGTTATTTTGCAGGATAAGAAAAAGCAGGAGGAAATAAGAGAATCAAGGGATTTCCGTTTGGATAGTCTTGAAAGTTGTGGTATATGTGACTTGAAGCATTCCACTAATTGTTGCCCCTCCATACCCTGGATGAAAGGAACATATCAAAAAGATCTGGGAGCTGCAACCAACTCATTACAATAGTCATGTCAACCATGGCATGCATGTATGGTTCAAAATTCTATCCCTCGATTTCCTTAATATCATAATCAATCATTGAATACTCTTCCACCATGGCAGTTGTTGCAGCCTCAATTTAACTCTTACCTACCTTACCCACAAGGTTGGAATGGCCTATCTTATGATCATATGGCCACTCTCCCTCATGCTGCAACACAAGTTGGTCCTTCAATATCAACCTCTCAAATCAATCATCTACATCAGCCACATCTATTTTCTCATCAAACTCCTTGGTATCCAACACAATTTCTTGTCCAATCCACCATCCACCATAACCATAATAAAGCAGTACAATATGCTTACAGTGCTGAACTGCAAAATGTTCCTACATTTCCCTCTTGTTCTACCTCACCTACGCCGCTGAAAAAAGGTTGTGCGTTGTTGTAACAAATCCATACGAGGCCTGAACATGTTTTAAATCCAAGTTTTGTAGATGGAGTTTCTTCTAGTCCTCATAAGCAAGAAGACAAGATCAACAAGACAAACGTAATATTTGATGGAGAACAACCATTAGAAGCAAAAGCATCATTCACATCATTAGATTCGAAACTCTTATGCATTGAGAAATATTAGTTTAATAAGGATCTTCATGGTGTAACATCCATGAGCAATCAAGGGAACAAAGACTATATTGAACTTTGGTTTCAATCTGTCATCGGTCTGCAGCATCATTCCATACTTCACCAATTCTTGGCACCATCATTTCAAGGGAAGTTGATCTCTCATATCATAGCATTCATAAAGTTATATTTTTCTGTTGGGATTATGAACATACTTGAGTCACTTCTTCGAAAATGGCTCCATTGGAAATATGCATACACTTGAACAATTTTTATATTTCCAAGTAGAATAGGGTAGGATAGAATAATAGAATAAAACCATGCTAAATTGTTTTTTTTAAGTTTTTTATTATTTTTGAATAAGTATGCTCTCTTCTTGCGGCTTGTTGTGATCTGGAAGATCAGAAAGTAGAAAGATAAGGAATGGGTATGAGATGTTTTCATGCATGCTTTGGAATTGTTGACTATTTGAACAAAATGCCTAAGTCATTTTTTTTTGTCATCAATTTCCCAATTTCAATTTGTCTCTATTTGTTACAAATAAAAGTAAAAATATCATGAAAACAAAATTACAGTAATTAGGGAAGGCGAATGAAAAATCCACGGGAAAATGAGTCAATGATTATGGAACCCTTCATGCCTGAAATTGGCATGAATTTGTTAGCTGCAACACCCAGTTGTGACAATGAGATGCAACACCTAGTTGTGACTAATTACTCTCAGCTGCGACAATGAGCTGCAACACTAGCTGTGACGGTGAGCTGCAACACCCAGATGTGACTGTGCTATAGGTAAAAATTTATGAGTTTGAGATATTTGTGTGTTGCACATTATCATATGTATTTATTTTTTGTTTTCCATAAAAATACACATGATTTACTTCAACATTATGTCATTTTGTTAAGAGTTGCAGCTATGGCTGCAACAGACCGTGTAAGTCAATATAGGTGCTCAATGATTGAAATTTTTGGTATCGATATGTGTTATATTTAAATTTACATCATTAAAAACATTCACACCTATTCCAATCACTTGTTGGGGTCAAATTTAATTTATTAAATTTTTTGTGACATTTTGGCTTGAAACTTTTACTAGAACACAGTCGGGACAGTCCATTTTTGGGAGACCAAATGTACTTATTTTTAAAACCTGTTTACATACCAAGTAACCCTTCAAATATAGTTTCCAAAACAATTTGAATTTTTATTATTGCGTGTCAAACGAAAATTTTATGGCCAAAATAGAAACAGGGTGTCAAGCTGGAAGCTTAAGAATAGAGCTGGGACAGTCAATTTTTAGATGTCTTATTGGACATATATTGAAAAATTGTTTCATTAGTATATTATCCTATGAATATAGTTTACAACACAATTTGAATCACTCCATTCCGATATCATATGCAAATTTTATGGCCAAAATACCGACTGCCTATCACAAATATGCATTCTTAAAACTCTATTTTTGAGACTGTTCATTGGCTTATTTGACCCATAAATTCTTGTTGGATTCAAAACATATTTATAATTGAGATACCTACATGAATATACTTTCATTTTAAATTGGAATCACATCAATGTGTTATCAAACGAAAAAGTTAAGTCTAAAACCATGACTGTTGGTCTAGTCTAGGATTCAAAAAAACACCTTGTCGTGCAGGCTGTTACTGAGTGATTTGGAACATCATTACGTAGAATTTTAAAAACATATTTCTAATGAAAATAGACCAATGAATTTAATTTCATTTGGCTTTGTAATCACTCAAATTGGACAAGGAACGAAGAAGCTATGATCAGAATACCGTTGGTGAGTCTAGATGGACATTGCTCCCATGCAGGTATAAAATGGATTTTGCTCTGTTCATTTTTTTTTGTATTTTTTTATTATAAGTAAATGCTTGTTTCTTTTTTCATAAGTGTTGGGTGAAGAGAGACCAAGCATCTCTCTTCTTCCATCATCTCATGTTTTGTTGCAGGAAAGTGCTAGGTTTTTGCAGGTCTGTGGAAGAAGAAGGTCAATGCATGCATGAGTAACTCTTGAAGACTTTTTATCAATTTGTAAATGGATTGAGCACATAAAAAAATGGATAGATTGATGTGAAAGCCATACTAATGTTCAATAAGTCAAGTCCCATTACTACATTACAAGAATCATTTTTAGACACCTGTCATACCAATTGTTGTCGAAAAAAAAACCCTTCAAGAATCCAATTGCCCTATGGCAGATTCATTCACCCTCCTCATTTCAAAACTCTAAAAATCCATTCATGTCGAAGTCCCATTTTCCACTACTTATGTAGTCACCATAACCGTTTTATTTCCCATCACTACTACATCATGACTTCACATATATTTTCCACTTCTGAGTTTCATGTTGGTTCTATTTTTCACTAGGATTCTTCGCAATCATTTATTTTGTACTCGTATTGGATGATGTGGAATTCATTAAGGTCCACCTTCCAATGGTCTTGTCCCATCGACTCCAACACATCATCTGGGTTCGAGATTAGAGTTTTATAGTGCCCTGGTATCTGCATGAATCAATGGCAGATTTTCTTGCTGTTCATCATGGGGATTCATTAATGCCTCTTGATTGACAAATCTTGCAGGTGGCTTGACTCCAGCACATCCATTTGTACCTGTCAAGATGCACTAAGGTACTTTAGAGCTCACTATCATCAAAGGTGAGTTGCTTCACATTGGTTAACGGCATACATTAATGGACAGTAATCCAATCATTTCCTTCCATGCTCGACTTCAACACGTTCATTCTCATGGTAAGAATTGTACCTCGGTTTGTAGCAGTTGAATATTATGTGATCTAATGGTTTCAATAATTCCTTTCAGCACCATTTGCTTAGTATTTTTGCAACTCCTTTCCATTTTCATTTCAGCAGTTAGTTTTCAGTATAAGAGAATGGGCTTTCTGCTTCTATGGTAGAATTTCTCCTCATCAATTGTCTCAGCAATAGTCTTACATGCAACTAGCACAACATCATGGATCAAATTCAGTCGCATCCAGTTTCAGCTCTCATATACATATGTCTCAGCATCAAATCGACCTACATAGCTCCAGCATACACCAGTCCATTCATGTCAACCAAGGCTTCCATGGAGGTAAAACTTGAGGTAAAATAGCATGAGTTTTTTATTTATTAAAGATTTAGGGAAATGTCATGAAGAACCACTAAGCATTAGCCATTTCCATTGTCTATATAGCATTTTATGTCCATCCATTTCCATCATTTCCCACTCAATTCTAACACTTCATCATTCATGCACATCCACTTCAAAGTCCTACCCAACATCTCACCAACCCAACTCACCAAGCATGAAAATAATCAAAGGATACCTTATTGTTGTCACACAAGAACCAACAATAGGAAGTTTTGCTGCTGCCACACAAGAACCAACAGTAAGAAAAGAATCATTGCTACTGCCGCATAAAAACCAACAATGAGAAGAAATAAATCAGTTGCTTGAAGGTTGTTCTTTCCAACTTTGAGATTTTTTTTTATGCATGTGGGAACTACAAATCCTCTATGGATGCAAATTGAGGAAATGATGCATGAGGAAATGCTTTGCATTGAGTTTAAAAGGTAGTCCTGTAATAATTTGCAGCAAGTTCATGACCAGATTCAAGGTTTGCAGATTGTTTTCCCATTAAAAATGTTCTCTTGAATTACAAGAAAAAATGATTGGGGAGTTTTCTGAATTCATTAATTATCTCAAGAAGCCTAGAAAACCATTAAAAAAATGATCTACTGTTGTCACACAAGAACCAGCTGTAGGATTACAAGGCATTGTTGTTGCTTCTCGAGAACTTATAGTGGTAGAATTCTATGCTGCCATATAACATAGAATACATTCAGAGGTATGAGTTTCATTGTCCAGTAATGCCCACATTGGCTTACAATTGTTATCATGGTCCTTGCATATTTGATATTATGATTGATAATGGAAGAGAGATGTTGTTGTCACTATGAAAATATTTTGAGAATAATGAAAGATAGACTAGCCTTTGGGAAAACATGCTTATATTTACATGCCAGCGAATCAAGTTTTTTTTTGGGGACATGAGATTTCATGATTACGCGGTGCTTGCTGCAATTGGATTTTTGGTGCTATATGTTGTCATTACTATTTTTATGAGCATGGAAACGATTGAGAGAATCTCTTGAACTAAATTGAAGTAGTCCTACCATACACAACAATTGAAAAATGGATATTTTTATAAGTAATAAATTTTATAACAGTATGGAGGATTCATGTGTAGATCAAAACTTGTTTTCTACCTTAAAGAGTATCATCAAAGCATGAGTACGTGATGTATATACTCAGCTTGGGGGATATGGTTGTTTACAACTAAGATGACAACTCTTCTTTTGCATGAGGACATGCAACATATTCAGTTTGGGGGAGTGGTTTTTGACATTGTTTATGCATACTGATTTTTACTCATTTACAACTTGCAAAAGGGAAGAAATTGAAGTGGGCATATCTCCCAAAAGGTGATCTGGGTCTTCATGAAATTTGGTGAGTAGATGCACCAAGGTAATATGCACAATACCTCAAAGTTGCAGCCCAAACCAGTTTGTATTTTGTGAAATATTGGTTCAAGAAGTTTAGCTGCAACACACTTTTTCATGTTCATCCACATAAAATGTTGAATTTGAGCTGAAAATATCTCACAAACCATGAATTGGATCCTCATGAAATTTGGACAGGAAATGACTAACATTATGAAGAAAAAACGTGGCAAGTTTCAGCTCAATCCAATACACGGTTTACGATAAAATGACCATCATAACCTACATCCAATTCACATTTTTCTCAAAATCCGTGATGTGAGTTTGTATAATTTTTTGTGTGAAGATGCACTATAATGATATTTACTTGCTTGAAAAATTTCAGCCCAACCCAGTTTGTATTTTGTGAAATATTAATTCAGGAAGTTCAGCTGCAACACATTTTTATTTATGTTCATCTACAAAAGTGCAGAAATTGAAATGGGCATATCTTTCAATTGATAAGTTGGATTCTCTTTATTTTTGTATAGAAAGTGTATAATACCAATATGAACAAGCTTGGAAACTTTTATCCCGATCCAATGTACGGGTTTTGAGAAAATGGCCTTAATCACCTACAACCAATTTGCACTTTTCTCAAAACCCGTGATGTGGGTTTGTCTAATTTTTCGCATGAAGATGAAATAGACTGGTCTTTACTTACTTGCAAAATTTCAGCCCAACCCAGTTCGTCGTTTGGGAGAAAATGACTTTGGAAGTTTTCCATTCCAAAGGCTGCAACACCGTAAAATATTGTCATTTTCCCGTTCTGTTCAGCTGCAACTCTGTTTTCTGTTCTGTTAGCTGCAATTCCGTTTCCTATTTCCCATTCCGTTAGCTACAACCTTTCTTCCCATTTTTCGTTCCGTTAGCTGCAACTTCGTTGTCCGTTCCTTTCATCTCTGACTCCATTTTCCGTTCCGTTAGCTGCAACTCCGTTTCCTATTTTTCGTTCTGTTAGTTGCAACTCTGTTTTCCATTCCATCAGTTGCGACTCTGTTTCCCATTTCGTTTAGCTGCAACTCCGTTTTTCATTCCGTTCAGTTGTAACTCCGTTTTTTGTTCCGTTCAGCTGCGAATCTGCCAAATTCGCTGCTAAATTTAGCATTATTTGGGGTGCAACTCTGCCAAAATATTCACTAAAACCTTCACCAAATTCTCTGCTAAAATAAGCCATGACTCCGCTAAATTTCTACTAAAAAGCTGTGAATCTGCCAAATTTTCTGTTAAATCCTCCCCTAAGTGACTCTTCCAATTTCTGTTAAACTCTCCATTTTTTCTAGCTGCAGTTGTGCGAATGGTAAAATGAAGGAACAAGTGAATGAATTTTTCTAGTTGGATGCTGCACAGGTATTGGGTTGTATGAGGACATGCAACAAGTTCAGTTTGGGGGAGATGTTGGGCCTAGAATTGTCCATGTTTCCATCACTTATCGACATATCTTTCATCAATTTTCTTACCATTATTGCCTATTTATCATTCCATTTTCCATCCATTTGGTGTAGTTGTGCGTAAAACAACATGTTACTTTCATTCATGTTTTAAGTTGTTAATAATGATTATTTTCCTTTAACTTTGATGAATTAAAGACTATTATGCATAATTTTACTAATGATGGTTTGTGGAGTGATTTCTCATGTACAGGTTGCTCATAGCCAGCTGTTACAGCCTTAACCGAAAATGAATGCCACATAAGAACACCTTCACTCGTGTCTTGATTTGCGGGCAGATTGCAATGAACCTCAAAAATCTGAGACATGGGTTTTGTGCGTAACATCCTCATTTACCCAAATCATGAGGAAATATCCAAAAAAAGCCACAGTTTGCGATATGCAAGTGGTTCTTCGAGAGAGTATTTTTTAGATTTGTTGTTGCGGCCGGTTCCAAAGTTGTCAGTAGTTATAGATGTGTTTCAGTTGTTATAGATCACAAGTTGGGGGTTTAGTTCCTCATTTCCATGAGATAATTTTATGTATAAATATGTAATAAATCTAATTGAGAAGGGAGATTCAGCAATAGGAGAGAAAACAATGTTATGATGAAGGATTTGATCCATATCCATTGTAATACTTTTATTTTAATAATATATGTTGGCAGCTTCTTAATTTTGGAGTTGTAGACTTTCATTGTGGATATCCAGCTCTGCTTAGTGGAGGAAGCGCCCTCTTCCCTGAGTAGATGCAGGTAGTATTGATTCTAGGTGTTTTATTTTGTAGATTTGTTATTTGTTAATTCATGCTTTCATGCATTGGATTGATCATAGTTGTTTTTATTATGTAGTTCATGCTTTCATTAGATTTATCATAGGTTGTTTTCTTGTTAATTCATCTTGATAGATCGTTGGCCAACTTAACATTGCTTCCAGGTTTATATACTTAGATCTTGTTTCATAAGAATTGATTCTATTGAAGTGTGACTAGATTTGCAGTTTGGATTTATGAATAGGTTTGAGTATTGATTTACTTTCAAGAAGTTGTGACCTAGTTTACAAATAGTTTTGATTGCATACCAATAGATCATCAGTGGCATGTATAAATTGTTCTTGCATATATCTTGCACGATAGATTTGAAATAAAAGACTTCCTCAAGTTGATAATTTATGTTTAGCATTTTGCATGTTAAACTTTAATTAACTGGCATATAGTCGACACAATAGTTGTCACTGTTTGTTTGAGTTAGTTGG
The DNA here is from genome assembly GCA_001517045.1 of Pseudotsuga menziesii. NCBI lineage: Eukaryota > Viridiplantae > Streptophyta > Pinopsida > Pinales > Pinaceae > Pseudotsuga > Pseudotsuga menziesii. The sequence continues at coordinate 39,257 of LPNX010440187.1, forward strand.
ACATCTAGGAGTTGATTTTGGACTCCAATATTAATTGAGAGATTATGAGTTAAAGATTTAGTTAGATATAGTCAAATCCACTTGGGAGATTTGAATTCATATCCCATGCATTAGAATTCTTTCCTATGTAAACTATTGTAACACCAGATATTATCAATTGTGAATGATACTGTAAATTCCTGAGCAATAGACATTTGTTTCCTGTGTGGTTTATTTTGTTCATTTTGTATATTCATTCTCCATTTAATGCAAACATTATTAGAACTCTCTGCTTGAATATCTAAATGGAATTCAAATTATAATATGGTATCAAATCTTTTTTAGGCAGGTTTCATGCTTGTTTCTCCCCATATAACACCAAAAGTAGTTGGGTTTCCACAGAAGTCCCCTATGATGATTTGCTAGCTCTGGATTTATTCAAAGTAGCAGAGAGGGAATGACAGACCCTGAAAACATGTTCATGTCAGGAGGAAAATCATGATTTTAATAGTTCATATGTTTTAGTGTGTTATTGCAATGAAATTGACAAGTTCTATGTAGCTTGTGTGAAGTTTTGTAGTACTTCCAAATGGAGAAATTTTGAGTTCTCAAACTCCTGAAACACAGATCCTCACAACTTCCAATTATCTTGATAGAAGGATTAATATGCAGCTCGCTTTGCGCAAGCATGGATACCACATGATCATACATGGATGGGATCTTGAGCCTCATCAGCGGGTAGAGTGAAACAATTTTATGAATCGTTCTTATGCACCTAGAAAGCTTGAGGACTCCGAGAGAAGCGTGGAAGAAGCTTGATATCTTGTTTAACAAACAAGATGAGCTTTGGGGACACATTCTGGAGAATAAGTTGGTATCTTTACATCCTAGCAATTTCGATACCATTGAGCAATTCTTTACTAAATTCAAGTCTCTAGTAATCCAATGCAGATAGTGTGTAATAGAGCGGAAGGATTAGTAGAATTCCCTTTCCATACTCAGGAAAATAGGCCCTCAGTATTGTGTATTTGTTTCCATATTTCATTCCAAGAAAGAGGTATTTCCTGATTGGAAGGTTCCTTCCTTAGATTCTTTTTCCGAGTCCTTAAGCAAGGAGCAAGACAAATTGATTCAATGATTTTTTTTTTTGTAGCACGTACCCCAAAGATCTATTTAGGGTACATGAGCATGTTACACTTTTAGTTTCAGAGTTATCTCCCAACAAAATATTTGGACCATTCGAATCATTAAGAGAGGAGAAGGCCTCCCTTATTGAAACCATGTGCCTTGAAGCTCTAGAATCAATGATAAAGGAGGGATATTTTATAGTGCTTGTAGCCAAGGCATGAGCTCTCTTCTTTTCTTCATAACTTGATCCTCCTTCCTTCTTCGTTATGCCTTCAAGAAAAGAGATTTTGTGCTTTTACAGCAGCTGAGTCAAGATATTTTTTTGTTTCTTCGTGCAAGATCTCTCAGGATGAAATCCCTTACCACAATATGTGCACTTGCTGATTTCACCTTTACCTTTTTTCTTTTGAGATTTCTTCTTCTTGGAGTTTGAGGACTCCTCATGAGACTTGGACTTGTCTCCCTTTTGATCAAGAGGATTCTTAGCCTTTTTATTTCCTTTGGAATCCACATTTGAATATTCAGAAACAAAATATTGATCTTTGGAAGGTTTGATGGTGCCCATAGTTACCAACTTATCTTACTCATGATTCAAGGATTTCATGAAATCTGCTAGTGAAGGCATATTCCAGGTTCAAACAGTCAACTTAGAGGCATGGAAAGTTGATACCAATATTGAATAGTGAGGGCCAAGCTTCAAAAGTATGGCTGAAACCAGTTGTTCATCTTTATTTTCAATACCACACTATTTCAACTGCAAAACAAGGGTTTTTAACTTGCAGAATTAGACTTGTAAGGACTCAAAATTGCTTGGAATGAGTGAGATCAACTCATTTTTTAGTTTATGTCCCCTCATTCCATCTATCTAGACAAATAAATTTTGAATATTCTCCCATACTTAATTTGGTGATTTCAATCCATCAAGATAGAAAAGAAGGTCTCTCGAAATGATGAGACACAAGAGAACATACACGTCATCCCTCCTGTTGTGCCGCTTGATCTTCTCTTCTGTTATCTTGCTATCAGCCTCAATTTCCATGGTATCTCTGAATATTCACTTACCCCTCATCAAAATCTCCATCTGTGTATTCCATTCGAATTAGTTGAATGGATTCAAGATGATATCATGAGATTGATCCATTTATTCAGCAACTACGCCCTTGCACAATCAGAATGTTTTTCCTAAGAGTGTCATCGATCATAAAAAATAAATATAATAGGACAAAAAAATAGCTACAAAGGATCTAATAGCATGTGGAAATGGTATCCCAATCATAGATCAATTGAAATCACAAAATTTCTTGTAAAATATGCATAGATTCAGTCAATTTGGAGACAATATATGGAGCATAACACAAACTTCTATTGAATAATTTTATCTCAGCCAACCTCATGAAGTCATAGGCTATCCAAATATCTAATTACATCATATATTCGAATGCATAATTAGGCTATTTGAATCAACACAAAAGAAGGCTTACTAAAAAGTCAAACTCCCCCTTAGCTGCATAGATTACTTTCGAAATCTATGAATAAGGTCACGCTGATGGGATGAATAAAGTGTATTAGCTTATAAGTGAAGGAAAGTGGATAAACTAATGCTTTTGGAAGAGCAAAATATCGAGGGTGAGTTGTACAAAAAAAACGCAATTTCCTGAAGGCTAGCCTTACCTTTTGCCTTAAAAGTTGTTGAAAAAAAGTATAATTCTTGATAAGAAAAGAATGTGAACTTACTAAACTAGGTAGTTTGATGGGTTTTCAAAATCGTATCTAGAATATTTCTAAAGCACTTGTGTAGGAATTTTTGGCATGTTTGACCATAAGGAAGCAAGTGGATGCCAACTAGTTAGTGTAGGGCCTAGGAATTTAACCAAAATGATTAAATATTATTACATAAGTATGGGAATGGGTTTTGATTATACTATCATAAAGAGAAATTGTCTTAAAATGAAAAAAGTAATTACCTAAGGAAAATAAAAATTAAAAAATTGGCTTCCACTTGTGGAAAACACATTTTGAGTTTACAAACTCCAATTTTCTCAGGTAAAAATTATGAGTGTTGGTCTCTAACAATGAAGGATTTGTTCAGAGGTAAAGATGTATGGGGAATAGTCCAAAATGGATATACAAAATCATAAGATCAAGCGACATATAATAATCTCACACAAGATGAGAAGGATGCCCCGAGGGAAAAAAAGGAAGAAAGATGGAAAGGCTATGTTCTACATACACCAAGCCATGCATGAAAGCATACTCTGAAGAGTAGCAACTTCAAATACCACTAATCAAGCATGGGATATATTGGGAACCTCCTGTCAAATCTTGGACAAGGTAAAGAATTATAGATTGGATATTCTTAGAAGAGTGTTTGAATTTCTGTCAATGAAAGATACAAAGTCAGTTGAATGATTTTACATTAGAGTCATTGGTTTGATAAATCAACTGAAATATCATGGAGAAAATATAGCAGAGAAAGGGATTGTTAAGAAAATTATTATAAGTCTTCGCTCAAATTTTGAATCCTTGGTTCTAACCTTGGAAGAAAACAAAGACTTATCTCAGTTTAACATGATGACTTACAATCCTCACTCATAAATCATGAACATAGAATCAATATATCAAACACATCATTAGAAGGTGCATTTACAACATAGTTATCCATAAGACGTGGAAGAGGAAGGGGAACATAGAACTCTAGAGGTAGAGGAAGAATTTTTTCCAGAGGGGGATGCAACAACAATCCCGTAAATGTTTCTAGCAGAGGAAAAACATATAACTGTAATCCAAGTGGTCACAGTTTTAAGAGGTCAAAAATAAAATGTCATTACTACAATAAATTTGGTCACCATGCATATGAATGTTGGAACAAGTAGTATGAATAAGAAAGGGAAAGCCAAAACAGGTCGAGCAATACCAGCACTTTGTCGAGCACAACATTGTTGGCATGCACATTCCCAATTGAATGCAATGATGTCCAAGAAATTCCATGTGACATATGGTACTTAGATTCAAGATGTAGCAATCATATGACTTGTAATTTAAATTTATTTTCCAGTCTAGATAGATCAGTTCAAACTGATGTCACACTTAGAAATACTGTCCAAGTCATGATTTTGGGAAAATGTATTGTTTGTATTCTAAATAAATAAGGGGGGTGAAATATTATTCATGTTGTCTCTTATATTGAAGGTCTGAAACACAATTTGTTGACCATTGGACAACTGATACAAAAATATTATCAAGTCTACATGGAAGACAATCATTTTGTGATTAAATACTTGCATCCAAGAACCTAGATGATAGAAAAAGTACCAATCAAAAGCAATCACTTGTTTCATTTTAGAATAATGCAAGACATGAAAGAAAAGGAAAATACAGAAGATGCATTCAAGCAAGAAAGTAAAGAAGTAGAAAAGCATCGCGACAAGGAAGAAAAGGACATCACTCAAATTCAAGCAGCATTTCAATCAAAGGTTCAGGATGAGTCCTAGCTGTGGCATTTCAAATTTGGACATATGAATTTATGGTGGTTGAAGCTACTGCACATGAATAATATGGTGAAAGGATTGCCATTGATTGAAAATCCAGAGAGAGTTTGTGAAGGTTTCATTTTTGGCAAGAAGCATCGAGAGAATTTCCTAGTCAGAAATTCGTATAGATCATGAACACCACTTGAGATTGTGCACTATGACATTTTTGGATTAATGAAGACACCATCCATGGGAGGATGCAATTATTTCCTTACTTTTATTGATGACTTCATAAGAAAAACATGGGTATATTTTTTTAAACATAAATATGACGCACTTGGATGTTTTCATCCTTTCAAGGCGCTCGTGGAGACCCAAAGTGGATACAATATCAAAATAATAAGGATGGAAAAAGGAAATGAATATGTCTTGAATGACTTCTTAAATTTCTGCAAGACTGATAGAATACAGAAGCACTTCATTGTGTGGTATCCATCTTAGCATAACGATGTTGCATAAAGAAAGAACATAACTATTATGGAGATGGCACACAACATAATGGAAGCTAGGCATTTTCCAAATGAATATTGGGTTGGAGTAGTCACAAGTGTTGTATATATTAGGATCCAGTGTCCAACAAAGAGTGTGAAGAACAAAGTCCGTCAAGAAGCATGGAAAAGTATGAATCACAATGTTTCTCATTTAAAAATTTTTGGTTGTGTCACATATGCTCATGTTCCAGATGAGTTGAGAAAGAAACTAGACAAGAAGGGACATAAATGTATTTTTATGAAGACAGAAAAGCATACAAGTTATATGACCCTATTGCAAGAAAAGTAATCATTAGTCACGATGTTCAATTTGTTGAGAATGAATCATGGGATGGAAACCATCGAGAAGAATGTCAAAATTGTGTCTATTGTTGAGTATGATGACATGACAGAGGAGATAGTTCAAATAGCACATGTAAGTCATATTGTCGCAGCATCGTCAACTCCTAGGACATCGTGACATGTTCTAGCACAAGGAACGTCGACACAAATGGCATCCCAAGCTATGCCGACAAGCACACCAAGTGGAAAACAAACTTCATCAAGAAGTTCATCGAGTTCGGCATCGACAAATACAACAAAGATGAGAAGTCTGCGTGAGATATATGAAGATAGTACACCAAATTCATTCTCTTTTTTTGCATTAGTTTCTCAAATAGATGATCCTCTAACATATGAGCAAGTTGTCAAAGAATACAGATGAGCACATGACATGGATCTAGAAATAGAATGCATTGAGAAGGACGAGACATGGGAACTGGTAGATCTACCAAAAGATAAGGATGTAATTAGTGTCAAATAGATTTATGAGACAAAGAAAGATGATGATGGGAATGTGCAAAAGAATAAGGAAAGAATGGTCACAAGAGGGTTCACACAACAACTTGACATAGAATTCAATGAAACTTTTGCACCTGTAGAACATATGGATACAGTCAAAACGACTCCGGCCATTGTTGTATAAAAAAAATGGCATGTTAATCAAATGTATGTTAAATCAGACATTTTGAATGGCTATCTGGAAGAGGAAGTGGATGTGGAACACCCACAAGGCTATTAAATTCCACAACAAGAACACAAAGTATACATGATAAAAAAAGGAACTCTATGGTTTGACGCAACTCCCTATATCTTGGTACAGTCGCATTGATTCCTACCTCACCCAAAATGGATTATGCAGAAGTGAAAATGAACCGACGTTGTACACGAAAGTTAATGAGAAATCCCCAACGCCATTAATAAAAGGTTTAAAATCAAGCAAGGATGATGATGGATCAATTGTAGATCCTACAATAATTAAAATGATTGTTGGTAGCCTTGTTTATTTAACTGTGACAAGACCAGAAATCATATATGGAGTAAGTCTAATCTCAAGATTCATGGATTCACCAAAATAATCTCATTGGAAAACAACTAACAGAACGCAGAGGTATGTAAATGGAAGAAGGGACCTTGGCATTATGTATTCAACCTCATAAAATTTCAAACTCATTGGATACACTAACAGTGACAATGGAAAAGGAACAGATGACAAGAAAAACACATCTAGTTACACATTTAATTTTGGTATAGGTGTTGTGGCATGGGCTTCAAAGAAACAACCAAATGTAATGTTGTCTTCAATAGAAGTAGGGTGTGTCGCAAAATCAAGTGCTGCATGTCAACTTGTTTTGATGCAGAGAATACTAAGAGACCTGTCGCAGAACCAACACAAACAAATAACCATTTTTGCGACAATAGTTCAGCCATTGCATTGTCGAAGAATCATGTGTTCCACAAGAGAACCAAGCACATCGACACACAGTATCATTTCAAAAGAGAATTGTTGAACAACAGAGAGACTTTTTTAGAATTTTGTAGGTCTGAAGATCAACTGGTAGAGATATTTACAAAACCATTGACAAGGGATATGTTCTAGTATCTGTAAAGTTATTTAGGAATGACAAATTCTGCTCAGTGAATTCTGACATGAACAAAGCAAGTTCCATCTCAGAAACATTTTGTGAAATATTTTGTTTAAAGATCCCCATCTGCTCATAATTAAGAGGGAGTGTTGGAAATATTAATTCCTCATATATCTACATCATGTCTCAGCCGACTTAGTCTGAGTCTATAGAGTAGTGCTGTCAATCTATGATTTTGCATCTCTCCATATTTAAATAGTCAAATTGTATTTCTCAAGTTAAGGGTTTAGGTATAAATTTATTAGACACTTTAATATTAATTACTACCTTCCAAGAGAAGAAAATTTTAGTCTTTGTATATGAAGAAGAAGACAAATGAAAAATAGAGAGGGGAAAACAAGAGAGCATGCACGGAGTAGTGGAGAATAAGAATAAATATTGTGAGAAGAGTTTGAGAGCTCCTTGCATTTGGAATGTGTTGAGAGCTAAAAAGTGAAACATCCTTGTTAATTTCCAAGTAGTTCTTTTTTTGTGTCGGGATAATATAAATTCTATAGTTTATGGTTGAATGCATGTCCTATTTAGGCCCCACATATTTACTTGTGTGAGCAGTAATATAGTTGTATGGAGATTGATCAAAAGTTACAGTTTTGTAAAAATTGTTTTTCATATTATAAGTGAATAGACTAAGAAATCTCCTTTTTATAAAGTTCCACTTAGGGTCATGTAGAAGTGGGAGTTGGTAGTCAAATCGTGTTTGGGTAAAAGCCTTGGAAGTCAACCTCAAAATAAAGTGGGTGTCTTTTGGAGGTATAAGTGTGTAGCCTTAAAAATCTGTAAAATGTGTGTCCATCAAAAAGTGAAAGTTGAGTGGGTATCTTGTCCCACCTATTTTAGTAAGTTAAAAGGTGGGATTAAGCCCCAAGGGTTAGCTCAATTGGTAAGACTTGCCCACACTCTCTAGGTTCGGGGGAGGTCACAGGTTCGAGCCTTGACTCCTCTACGGTCAGGCCTTCTGCTAGGATGGCTGGCGGTTTACCACCTCTACCATGATCTTTCCATCTGTAAAAAAAAGTGTACACACAAGATTTTAATATAGATTACAGCAGAGAATGTTGCTCTTTGTTGTGTTTAGTACAGGACCTGACATGAAAGGAGTGTCAAATCTTTACAGCAATGTCTCAGTAATAGGTGCCATTAAAGCAAAAGAGAAAAGCATTTTAAAGATTTCCCTCCTCAACTGTAAGCCGGAAAGGTTACGATAAATTAGGTCCTGCCTTCCTTTTGATATGGAAAGTTTTTAGAGTTCCAGAAGATCTGGCAGACGACGATCAGACATTATATACGACATTAGAAAGTAAAAGATGCCTGCAACCCAGAATATATGTCGACAATACTGGATACCGTGCCTGATACGGGGACATAATTCTTACTTCTTTGAAATATCCTCCGCTCTTACCAGTATATATATATTTGATCATTATTGTGTTTGATATAATGCAGTAGTCGTTTGATCACTATTTCGCTGCTGTAATACTCTGTTGCTTGATCAGTATATATTTGATCATTGTTGTAGTTGTTAACAATGGCGACGAACGAAATTGAAGAAGCCGGTGCCACTTCATCAACCAAATCAGATTACAAGATTGATGATGTACAGGAGTTCGTGAGATGTCAGCCTCAAGCTGTTCCGCAGAGATATGTCAGAAGTGAAGAAGAGATCATGGGATCCGCAACGGTACTGGCTATTTCCACTGACCTGCATATACCTGTCGTCGACATGGCCAAGCTCCTCTCATGTGGAGGCCACGGCAGGGAATGTGAGATGGCCAAGCTCTCCGACGCTTGCAAAGAATGGGGCTTTTTTCAGGTTAGTGGCGTAATATTGATTATCAAATGTTAGTTTAATCAATTAATGAAGCTTTGATACTTTTTTGTTTCTCTGCTTAACATAAACTGTAGGTTTTGAATCATGGGATTGCGGAAGTAACACTTAGGCGTATAAAGAAAGTGGTCTTGGAGTTTTTCAAGCTCCCATTAGAAGAGAAGCAGAAGTACCCAATGAGGCCCGGTACTATCCAAGGATACGGCCACGGTTTTATCTTCTCTGCTGACCAGAAGCTCGACTGGTGTGACATGATGGCGTTGGCAATAATGCCCAAGGCTAGCAGAATTGAAAACCTTTGGCCATCTAAACCTACTTATTTCAGGTGCTGCCAGTGCTCCAATACAACCAGTTATAATAGTTGGTCTTGTATGTTCATACACGGGGTAAATCATATTTTAACGATTAGCATATCCATAATGCACTTTAGTAACGAATTTAAAGGTAATCGGTTCTGGTTTAAATACGATATACAAGATAATATTAGATAGATTGTTTAATTAACAAATATTACCTTAGGCGTTCTTCACATATAACTTTGGAGAACTCTTCGTTAAAAAAACTGAACCTTAGAGCACCTGTCTTCTTCATACACAACTTTGCAGAACTCCTCGTTCAAAAAAATGAATCTTAGAGCACCTGACTTCTAGATTTGACACAAAGATTGAAACTGACATATGGGATTGACATGTATATGTAAGAAAATACACAAAGGCCTTACATTTGCAACTTCTTGCATTTTGCTCTTTGCATTCAGTGAACTCTTGAATTCATTGTTTGGTTTCGTTTTGCTTTGCAGGGATACTTTGGAAGCTTATTCAAGGGAGGTTTTGAAGTTGTGTAGAACCCTCCTCTGCCTCATTGCCGAGATTCTCCATATGAAGACCGAATTCTTCAATGACATGTTTGGAGAAAACGTACAAGCAGTGCGCATGAATTACTATCCACCCTGTAGGAGGCCTGACCTTGTTCTAGGTTTAAGTGCACACTCAGGCGGGAGTGCTCTCACTGTATTGCTCCAAGACGACACTTCAATGGGCCTGCAAATTCTTAACAACAGCCGATGGATTTCTGTGGAACCAATACCCAATACTCTGGTCATCAATATCGGTGACACTTTAGAGGTCAGTAAATGTCTATTTTGAAAAAATAAATTTACATTCGTATTATGTTATTTTAAGGTTTTGCTATGTACATATTATAATTATTTCAAATAAATATAAATTAGATTTACCGTTATTCTATGGTTTTGTTTTATGTTATTCTATGGTTTTGTCATACATATAATATAATAATAATTTAATTTTAAAATTATAACTTAATTATATTAGATAAAAAAATGTTAATACTTACTTAAAAACTAAAGTTTAAAATCTAAAATTTAATAAAGTATATATATTCTATTTAATTTATATTTAAACTTAAATAACCATGTAGTTAATTTTCAAAATCTTATTCAATCAAATTGTAAACCACAGGGTCCTCAATTATACATAAATACTTATGCTGCACAAGTTTCCCAAACCCCAGAGGGTAACCTTTTGGGTACAAGTATAGAATAAGTCTACAAGTTCCCCAAATTTGCAGGAAAGGGGAGGTTGTGAAAGTTAACCATCTATATTAAAAAAATATGAAAAATATAAAAATAAAATAATTAAAACATATGGGAAAACAAAATCATAGAAAATAAAAGAAACATTTACACAAATTGGATGATTTAACTTATCCTTGTATTACTATTGTAACCAGAACCCCTTAACATATGGAAATATGGAAATGACAATAAAATCAAGATTACCATCCACTTCATCATATAAGGTAGACTATTTCTGAAGTGGGGACTTTTAGAAGTTATAGTGCCTATATTTATGGGTATATGTATAAGGTATTTGCAAAAGTGCATAGATATTCAAATTTAAATTATTATAAAAAAAATCAAGTCAATTTTTTTTTTAAGTGCAATATATGAATTTAGTTTTAAAGTATTATCTAAAACCATTTCCAATTAGTTAAAAGTTTATTTTTTATTTATAAAATAAATAGTATAATAATAATTTTATTTTATTTTATTTAATAATATATAAAATGTAAAAAATAGGCTTACATTTATTATTGATTAAGGTTAACTGCAATTCAGCATAGGGGCCAGTGAATACTGTAGTACCAGTGGTAGACAGACATTAGTGTACCAACTCAACAAGGTAGCAGGAAAAAGACTTTTATTGCAACTTAGTTTTCTAGAAAAAAAATTCTGAGTCAACAATGTTTTCTAGAAAATAGGAATGTTGTTAACAACCAACATGGTTGATAATAAATAAGTAGAGCTACATAGATAAATACTCAGCAAACTTTTGCATTTTTATCATTTCAGTTTTTATCCTTTCAATCCCATGAATAAAATAATACTCTAAAAAAACTTGTGCAAAATAATACTCTAAGAAAACTTTTGTTGTTAAATACAATTTTGAATGGATTTTAATTTTATTAGGGATTATTACATTTAGAATCTTAAACTTTTCCATACTTTTCTATTCAGCTTTGATTCGCAGTTGAAAAATTAGTACTCTAAGAGAAACTCATTACCAAAATTATATTTTCGGCAAACTTTTGTTGTTGAATTCACTCTTAAGTGGGATTTGAATCTCATTAGAATTCTAATGTTACATGTAGGTGCTCACGAATGGGAAATTCAGGAGTATAGAGCACAGGGCAGTGACGAATAAGGACACCGAAAGACTGTCTGTAGTCACGTTTCATGCTCCACGCTTTGATGCGGATATCGGTCCATTGCCTCAGTTTATAGATGACGCTCACCCATGCCTCTACAAAACTTATAAACATGCAGAATATAATCGCCATTATATTTCCAACAAGCTGGAAGGCAAGAAATCGCTGGATTTCGCAAAGGTTCATACTTCGTAAATATTATCATCAATGACTGGGACTTATCCATGTTTGCAATTATAGTTTTCATATTATTTTATATAACTGAGACTTTATCTATGTTTGCAATTATAGTTTACCTATATCTATGTAATTACCATAATCAATATATAACATAATGTCATTGTATGTAATTATTATGTTAACTTGCTTTTGTATTGTTTTAAATTATCTCCAAATATTGATCCTTGAAATCATATTGTACAATGGTGTCATTGTACGGTAATCAATAAAGCACATAATCCATATTATGTGTAATTATTATGTTAACTGAGGATCCATTCAATCCATTTAATTATTATAATTATAATCAATATTGTAAGATGGTGTTTTAAATATATATATATATATATATATATATATATATATATATATTTAAGTCGGATATAAAATTTAAAGATTTTATTTATAATAATTAGTTTTATTTAATATTAATAAATGTTTATTAAATTTATAAGTGTTTATATTTTAAAATTTAAAACAGATTAACAAATAATGCATAATAATTGATGTATTATAATTATAACTATTTATAAAAACAAATGTAACTTTCAACCTGTTTACATTCAGCAACCACAAATTAGTTTATTAGTTTTAATAATTACATTCTTCATTATCTTATTATAAACTTTCTTAACTGTTTCATTTTTATATTTTTCCAAATATAATTATAATAAAGCAAACTTAAAAAATTAACTATATGTTATTATAAATAAATAAATATAACTTCCAACAGATTTATATTCACCAACCACAAATTAATTTATTAGTTTTATTTAATAATAATCATTTTTTATTAATTACATTTTTCACTATCTTATTATAAACTTTCCTAACTACTCTCACCAATTATATATTTTTCCAAAATAGGAAAAGTTAAAAAACTTACTATGTTATGATAAATATTCTTACCTTATTATAACCTTTCCTAATAGCTCTCACCATTTTTATATTTTTTGAAATATAATGATGGGAAGGAAAACTTAAAAACCTAACAGTCAGATTCGAACTCCTGTGGTGGAAGTAATGGCCTATGCTTGTAAACATGTAGCCCTAATCATGAGGAAGAGCAGAAAAAGGGTAAGGGAATAGCTAAAGGAAAACAATAGTCTAAAAATGAAGCTAACATGTAGCCATGACAATGAGCAAGAACAGAAAACATGTAAGGGAATAGCTAAAGAAAAAACAATGTTCAAAAAATGAAACTTTAATTAAAGAAACCTACTTGGAAAATAGATTTTGGAATGATCTTAGAGTGGTTACAATATCCTGTTCATTTATTATGTCCCCGACAAGGGGATATATATGAATCGCACAGGAGGATTATTTGGAGCAATTTGTAGTGCTCTAAAAAAACATAGAATTTAAACTAAGGTTTCGTATTTTTTTAATTTTTTTATATTTCCTAAATGTCTATTTTTTAAACTTATTATTGGTCTAGTGAGATGACGTTGCCTTCGATTTGTGCGCCCCACAACTCGGCGGTGTGCTGAAATCAACAATGCTGCTATAATGCTTTCTTTCAGAATTCGCATGATGGTAGCTTTGCAGGTTCATTTAATGCTTTCAGATTTAGCATGATGGTAAAATGCTTTCAAATTTCGCATGATGGTAGCTCTACAGGTTCATTTATTCCTGTCCTATCTTGATAGCACCTGTTAGCTTAGTGTCATGTTCAAGGGGGATTTAATGGTACAAATTCTCGTTCGGTGGAATCAGTGATTAAAATTGACGTCGTATGGACGTTTTTGCACTTTTTACCAGTAAAATACAATTGGTTGTGGAATAAACACGTCAAACATGAAGTTCATTTAATTTTGTTAGTCGTCAATTTGACGGGCACTGTTAAAATTTGGTCGGATCTAAATTTTATATATCATATTTTTAAATATGAAGTGACTAGACTACATTGAAGTGACGAGTCTGAGTAATTGTGGCTGTCGAGTGAATGAATTTTTGGGTTGGATTTCCATTAATGGGCACCTGCGAGTCTGTATGTTTAGGCGGCGATAAATGCTCCGCTCCCTAAATGCTGCGAGTCATGATAAATGCTTTACTGGATAACCAGTATGTCCCACTGGTGTACTGGCAATTACATTTCATAAAAAGCTAACGTGGGAAATGCTCCTAAATGAACTTACTCCAACAGACTAAGTCAAAAGATCGTATTATATTTTACATGCATTTTCGTTGATCTAAGGAAATGGAATTGATAAATGACATTCATAGCGGGATATGAGGATGTGACTGGCCCATCCTTGAACAAGAAAAATAGCATTACAGAATAAAAAAAAATGTATCTCGGTCAGGGCTTGAACGGAGAAACAATAAATAACATCAATAGATAATAAAAAAATTGTTGTAATATTAAAATTTGATACCAGAGCCAGTTGCCACTTCAATGCATTTTCCCTCTCAACAAAAAATAGATTAGGGTGAGTTATGGAAGCTTTTTTCATTTAAAGTACTATTTTTTGCCCAAATGTATCTCCTATGTGAATCCAACATCAAGACTCAACAGGACAGAGTGGAAATAGGGAGAACCCTGGTATGAGAATGCAGAACCTTGCAATTTCTTGGAGGAAAATGTTAATGAGAACCCTGCAATTTCTTGGAGGAAAATGTTAATGAGAACCCTGCAATTTCTTGTAGGACAGAGTGGAAACAGGGAGAACCCTGGTATGAGAATGCAGAACCTTGCAATTTCTTGTAGGAAAACGTTAAGGAGAACCCTACAATTTCTTGCAGTAGAGCACAAGAGTGAAGAATGAGTTTTCTTCGTCCATATACCCAAAGTTCATTAGCTCGATGTGGAACCCTTCCAAAACAATTTTCTTTCACAACAACTCACAAGGTTAGTGCATTCTGGAAATTCATCAAGTCCTAAATAGTTATGCCATTGGATATCAAATTTGTTGTTTCAAATGGGAAGTTATGGATAAGTTTGACAGTGTAACTCTTTATTTACCATTTCATTTCCTTGCTTTGTACTGGAAATCCTCCTCCAACTTTTTGATCTACCCAAAAACTAATTATACGGTAAAAAAATTTCCCACCTCTCCACAATTATAATTTAACATTGCAATAATATAAAAACATTTCCCAACCCACCTTACCCATCTCTGTGAACCACTAAAATAGCATATGCTCAAATTTCATTCCAACTCATATTTTTTTCATGGATCTTTAAAGTGAAGTCTATAAAACCAACGCCCATATCTAGAAATGTGTATCCTCCTATTCAATTGAATTTTTTTATCCAAAACTTACTTTTTATGGATTCCATAATGAATATTTCTTTTAATAGAATTTGTAAAAGAAAGGAGAATTATGGAGGCTTCCCTTACACTTAAATGTACTTAAATGCTCAAGCTCTCCATAGATAAAATATATCAAAAATAACTATTAACTCTGTTAATCAAGTGGATTTGAGATTTTTGGAGCCAACTACGGCCTCAATCTCTCTCTATTATTTAGCATCTTATGTTGGATGTCTGCAGTGCTAACAAATGCTTAGCTTATCCCCTATGGAACCGTTATTGTTAGACATAAAGGGAACTTTGAGGTTAGTCCATAATGTGTTGCTTTCACTATGGAATGCTTCAATACCACTCTGTCAATGGAGGGGAATCCTATGGATAAAAGGAAGATGGCACACCTGTCAAGTGCAACACTAAGTTCACCTGTAAGAACAAATCTCACTCTAATTTTCATTTTTTTCTTTTGAATGCTTCAATCCCACTTTGTCAGTGGAGGGGAATCCCATGGATAAAAATTAGATGGCACACCTCTCAAATGCAACACTAACTTCACCTGTAAGAACAAATCTCACTCTATATAAAGAATTTTTAATTTTTGCTTACAATATTGAACTGTAACTATGATTATAGTAATTACAATACCCAAATAGCTAAAAAAAATATATCTAGTGGTTTTATCTTAATATCAAAATTATCAGAGGTCGTATCCCCTCCTATCTCTTCAATATCTTGAGCCTGCAAAACACGATCAATGGAAACATACCATGGAACCTATGCTGTCACCTAGTAGACCTTGGATCTTGATCCTGGGAGCTAGGATCTTGATCAGAATGAGCTTGTTGGTACCGTTCCAAACGTTGCCTTTCCAAATGTAACATTCCCAAATCAGAAAAAATGGATTTTGGTGATAACCATCTTAAGGGCTCGATTTTGGTGACAACCATTTTAAGTGCTCGATACCTAGGTTTTTGCCGAGTTTCAAAAGACTCCATGTTCTTGATCTCTACAATAATTCTTTTTTTAATAATTCTTTTTTTGAGACAATACCAAAAGCCCTTGCCAATATGAGCTTATCTGGTTTGAATTTCTCACACATTCACAGGTGCCATAAAGGAAACCTAAATATTCTTGTGTAGAATGCATGGGAAAATAAGGAAACCACACTTTTGGCATGACTTCTATGCCTTCGTTATGGCCACAAGGAAACCATGGTAAATTTATGAAGCGTTCATCTATTCGATCCAAATTCACAACTTATTTGGTACTTAGGAAAAATTTAAATTGAAGGGTAAATTTTTTTCTTGCAAGTTAAAAGTAGGGCACTTTTAAAAACAAAACCGTCCATTTTTTTTTCACTGATGGGCAAGGGTGCCCGTCAAATTTAACCCCTCGGTGGCATTGCTGGTTAAGGTTTATCACTCGGTTGCTCTCGTTTTGCTTTCAGATTTTGCATGATGGTAGCTCTAGAGGTTCATTTAATTCTTTCAGATTTCGCATGATGGTAGCTCTCTAGGTTCATTTATTCCTGTCCTAGCTTGATAGCACCTATTAGCTTAGTGTCATGTTCAAGGGGCGTTTAATGGTACAAATTATCATTCAGCATTGCTGGTTAAGGTTTGTCACTCGGTTTCTCTCGTTTTGTCTGCAATTTTCCCAAATGGTCCGCCAGGTTCTTTTCATACATTCCTGAACTAGTTTTTCTTTGATAATGAAGGCATCTTTTTGCTTCCGGTTTTTAAGTTTCCTCCTGTGTCTTGCTGCATGAACCTCCATAAATTGAATTATTGGAGTTTGAAGCCCGAATGTTCATTGGAAAACTGTTGTTGTTTGTTGGGATTGGTTTTGAGGCTACTGAGAGGAGCTTTGTAGCAATGGTGGAACGTCGGAGCTTGTCTTGAGTTGTGCATGCATACTTGCTTTGAGTAATCACAGAGAATTCGAACTCATCCATAGCATTCTCTGTATAAACTAACTAAAGCCTGTTGCATGCATCAATTCTTGCAAATTTTAAGTGTAGGCAAGCCTTGCGATAGAAGAACATAGTATTCCCTCTACGATTTGCATTGGGTTTTTAGTGGCAAGACCTAGTAAACATTATTAATTGTGTTAGTCTCTGTATATTAATATATACACAAAAAAAACTATACCATTCAGAATTCTGAAAAAAACATACAACAAATCCTTCATTATTGTATATTCCTTCATTCGGTCGGGGTCCCATCTTGCTGGAGGTGATTGCAACGAGCTAGGAGCTGTTGGTCTCTGTGGGTGCAAATAATTATACAATATTCTTATTATCTGTTTATACAGTTCGAGATTTCTTAAGCTAGTGATTTCCTGATCCAGATCTGGACAAAACGATGGCTTTCAGGTAGGATTTTTTCTTTTCTTTTCAAAGTCAATCCATTTTGATAATATTTTTCACTTATTTATATATTTTGCATTGGAGAAAACGTATAGTATTTTTTAGATGGTTAGATTCCTTTATTTGATAATTAGAGTTGGGGTATATTTTTGAGGAACATACAAATGGTTCAGATCGAACTTCCATAAATTCTAATCCATTTAGCACGCCCATCCTATGGAAAAACCACGAATATTACAATAAAAAAAACCATGAATATTATAATAAAAAAAACTTGTCTTTCAAAACAAGATGTATATTTTGGCCAAACAAGATATTTGAACAGATTTTTGCATTTAGGGAATTGAAAATGGTTTCAATGTGTTAAATTATTCCTTTATACTTCTTTTAAAACATTTTTCTTATTTAAAATATCCATTCCAGATATATTAAAATTAGATACAAGGATGAAGCACCTTCATTGTTGTTTAATGTGTTCGCGGTGCGCCCATGCTGCAACCATTCTTGTGTGTCTTTTTCGTGCTACTGCTATTTCTTTCAAAGATATTTGGGGCTATTCATTTCATGCAACAAAAACTTCCATTTGTTGTTTTTTATGTTAAAAACTTAGAAACCTGTCTATGTTTTCAGAAGTGTTCTGTTTGTAAACAATCTCTGCAATGGGGCTGTATTGCAAGTTTGGTAGCTGGAGTATACTCAAGAATGACATATGGCATGCAGGAGACACGTGGTGTTCATGAACTCGGGAATGGCATATATGCAATGCAAGAGGCATGTGGTGTTCATGTCTGGGTGAGAAAATGATGATCTCTAATCAATAGATATTATTGTTTATGATATGACGTTGCTTGAAATGACTATTTTTGGTTGTTTTAATCTGTGAAGTAAAATGCACTATTAGTAGGAGCACTTGTTGGTGTGGCATTGTCTCTCACCGACTCCAACCCTCGGCATGATCATGTTATTCAAGCAGCAATAACTGGGGGAGCCATTGCCACAGCTGCTGAGTTTCTGGGAAAACTATCTCATTGAGAATTTTTTCTTGTTTTGATTATTCTGATCCCTTTTCTAAGCATTTAAATATTGTATAAGTTTTGAATAATTAAACTTTGACTGGAATGTAGATGTTTAGAAATGCAAATTTTCATAGTTGCAGATTTTTTTTACCTAGGAGGATTTTGGTGAGGAATGTAGTGAGATATTGTACTGCAAAGTGTGACCAGATTTGGCCCTATTTTGTGACAAAATGGTGTTGTATTTTGATGTGATTTTGATGGCCTTTTATTTCAATGCATCTTTTATTTTACAAAAGTTGTGCTTTTTTAATGGAGAAGTGACATGTGGTTTTGTACGAGTCTTAATTGCAATCACCTTCCCTTGAATGCAGTGCTATAATAGTGGATGATCATCTAAATTAGTTGGGATCATGTCTCAGAGAAAGCAGAGTAAATATTTAATTAAAATATACCAGTAAAATATTTAACTTTCAATTCTTCATAGTAATGAAACATATTGAAAAAATCATAAATATAGAGGGATCTTACTATTGACAGTCTTGTTCCTCTACTAAAGAATGCTCCAACCACCTTGCAATTCCATCTTCTTTCCTAGTCTCTCCTTCACCATGCCATGGAGATCGTCGGACCTCCATTCTTTTTTTTGTTTCCTTCTTACCGATCTTTCCCATAATTTTCGAACAAAACTCCCATAGTTTGAAACCATCCTTCCTCTCCCACGACATCTGTAAAAATGATCTCCCTTCTCTCTCGCTTGTGCTCTCCATAATGTGAAGCATGTTCTTACTAGTTGTAACCAACCAAATAAACAAAGAAATCCTTATAAATTTTTACTAATGATTATTTTATTGCTTGCTCATTTATATAGATATATATATAAAACAAATGATACTGTATTAAGATGTCTCTGGCTTATGTTCTCCAGAACGTGAAGCATTTTCTTCCTAGTTGGTAGATAAACAAAGAAATTCTTATATATCCACATTCAAACTAGGAAATCTCTGCGATGCAAAAATCAATGGTAAGTTATTACAATTCAGTTCCGTAGGTCTACAAAATTTATCTATTTACGGTGAAACACCAACTAACATTGTATTCAATTTCTTTTTCATACCAAAAACAATAAAAACACATTGAAGCTAGGAAATCTGTGCGATGCAAAAATAAAATAATGATAAGTTATTCAGCAGGTTTACAAAACTTACAAATTTACGGTGAAACAGATTGTATTCAATTTTTTCTTCATACTAAAAGCAGCTGCGCTGAGCACGGTTTCGAATCCCTGCCAGTCCAAACAACAACGAATATTATATTCAATTTCTTCTTAATAAAAGCAGCTACCCTTAGCATGGTTTCGAATCCCAGCCACTCCAACAACAATGAAGATTGTATTCAATTTCTTCTTCATACCAAAAGAAGCTATGCTGAGCGCCTTTTATAATCCTTGCCACTCCATTGGAAACAGCTGCCTGGTAATTTCGTTGTCGTTTCCATCAACATATGCATCACTATAAGTGACATTCTATATTGCAAGTGCGTATTGTCATGTGTGAACATATGCATCACTATAAGTGACATTCTATATTGCAAGTGTGTATTGTCATGTGTGTATTCAGAGAGGTGTCACACTAAATGAAAAAGGTAAATCCAATGAGCCCAAAAAATCCAATCCACTACTTTAATCACTAATTTCGGTGTGTTTTCAAGGAGCAAGTTTATATATTCTATGAGCTCACAATATGTTCGCAATATATTGAATGTATAAAAATATGACACTATTTTAATGTCAATATATTTCCTTAAGGAAAGTATCATGATATATTTAATATATCTCTCACATATGTAATTATGGTAATATAGCTTCTGAGAATATTCAACTAACTTCCTCACTCTCGTTCATTGGATATTTAGTTTAATGAGAAATTATGTGTCTTTTGGACATAAAAAAAAGGTTCAGAAGGTTGAAGTTTAATTTTTATTATAACCAATGTTATGTTATGGTTTAGGGTCTATACTATTATTTTCTAAAGAAACTACCATTTTCTATTTGAACAATATTCATTTTACTAAAATATGCTATAAATCAAAATATGTGTTACAAGATGTTTCTATCATATAGATATGATAATGAAATACGTATCTTAAGAAATAGAACTATCTCGAAGTGTTAGTCGATGCATGTATCATAGAGATATGATAAAGGAAAAACAATGTGTGGAGTTTTGTTTTGGAGATAAAACAAAGGCTTACAAGGTGGAAGTTTATTTTTCATTTCCTATTAATCTTATACTTAATATGAAGAGATAGGATATGTCACAGAGCTAGTCAAAAGATTATATGTGTTTCTCTCAGTATTCCAATTACTCTTAATCAACATGATTATATTTATTCAAATTACCCTTAATCATGTTTATGCTTGCTCTTATCACTGAAGAAAATATACAATATAGGTTGGATCATTGTTATCAATATGTTCATCTTGGTCTCATACAATTTGGCCTTAATAATCCAAGCTATTGATCCAACTCCTTCTATGAGATTGAATGATTTATCTTAGTTGAGTGGTAAATTCAAAAAGAATTGAATGAGAAATCCTCATCAATTTAGTCCTAAATAATTGATAATTTTATTTAATAGAAATATATTTTTATAATATTATTTTTAAATCTAAAAATTTATATTATTATCTTTAATATAAATAACAAATAATTACTTTACATGATAAATAATAAGTATGCTTTTGGTTCAAATAAATACATTACATGACAATTTATATCTCATATGACTTTTTTTTACTATTTATAATACATTATTTTTTTTTACTATTTATAGGTAAGATAGTTAATGATGATACATATTAAATTGAATGATATTTAAATAAAAGAATTATGAGTTTATAAAACATGCAATGAAGACCTTGTCAAAGGCAATAATTCTCAATTTAACAATATCAACTCATAATATTTTCATGCAACTGCAAATTTTCTTCCCTTAAAAAACAATTACTATTGTGGGGGACATTGCCACCTTGTGGCTCTTGTTTTACTATGAATCATGTTTATTTATGTACCGACAATGCATTCTGAATGTGATATTAGAGCTTCATTTCAAACAGGGATCACCATTTTGTTTTTCTACACTAACATTTCGAATTGTTAGTGGTTCTGAAGTTGTTATCCAGATTTTTTAATAGAATGTTTTCCTCCTGTGTGGCATCTAATCTAGATTGGCCATTTCTGTAAGAAAACAATGGTTCCATCATTCTTTCAACACTGAAAGAGCCTACTGGGTCTGTTCCACGACCCATAAAGACTACAAAACTAACCAGATTCTTCAAAATGTATCAAAGATATGTTATTGAAAACCATAGGCAAACTAGGTGAGGTAAAGCTATTCAAAATTACACTTTTCATAAAAAGCCAATATAGGTGCAAATAAATGTAGAAGCGACATTATATGCTTGAGACGTCAATCGTTTGTTATAATGATTACTGACTGCTTTTCTAATAAATTCATCTATTGCCACGTCAATCTTCTTGGTGATTAATCCTCCAAGTATCAACTGGAATACTTGGAATTCTGAACATTGTAGCATATATAATGCAATGAAAAGTTGTAGCCTGTATGTGAACGAGAATTCGCACAGGTAAAGTTGTGTGCCGGAGAGTATAGCCACGTGGAAGTTGAGAAAAAACAGAGGATGAGGCCGCGGGAGGACGAAGAAAGCAAGGGAGCAGGAGAAATGGAGACCGCATTCCTGAGACAAGAGATTACAGAGGGAGGGCTGATTCTGAGCTCCGTAATATTTGTGATTGCATTCTATGTCTTCTCGTGGTGAGAAAAACAACAACGAGAGCTTAAATAAGAGCGCGGAGAAGATAGGGGCGTTGCCCGTGCTAAACGGGTGAAAAAGAAAGGAGAATTTTTGACCGACGGTTTGTAAAGAGCATTTCACTGCCCTTAATGGTTAAGAATATGTCTCATCTCTAAAGAGTCACACTTTGAAAACTGAAGTGTAGGGTTGCTTATTGGCATGTTTTGATAGGAACGCTCAAGCCCCTGTTAAATCACAAATTATTGGTATATTTGACTTGCAGATTGATGAATATACTCTTGAGAGGTTGCTGTTGTCAAGGTTAAGAAAAAAAAAGGGTTTACAAACCAGTTGGTTGCAGTTTTCAAGATATATAGACATCATGGCTCATGAACAACAGAAAAGAAGGCTGAGGCCGTGTGGAGATAAGAGCAGCAATTTGTGCTAAGGAAAGAGATACTCTTATGTGAGATAGAAAATGATGAACCAGAAGATAAAGAGAGCAAAAAGTCAAGATTGCTGACCCCAACAGCAACTGTGAGGAACCCGGGTAGTTGGTATTTTTCATGTTTGTTACTGCCGAAGGTAATTAACGACTGGCTGAGGCACACAATGGTAGGAACATGATTGATTAAGCCACTGAAGCCAATGTCGAGAATCCTTAGAGTCATTGTAACATTGCACGTTAAATAACATTTCTGAGTTTGATATTAAGGCCTGTAGAGCCTGATTTGTAGAAAAATATTTGACCGACTATTTATGGGATTAACTTAATGTAGCAGAGACATTGCTATTGTGAATTTGTGGGCCTATAATGCCCAAATCTATTATATGTGACCTGATTTCAGGACTGGTTTTATTACTAGTGTCTACATGAATTTTTAGTTGAAGTTGTTGAATTGTTGTTCATGTTAAAGCGTTGTAAACATGGTAGCTTATTGCTAGTTGTTGTTTGTTGACCAAGGTTAAAAAACATCTATATATGGTTGTTTACTGAGCCCATTGTGCTCTGGAGTCTATTGAGTTCATAGTTGTGAGAAGTAAGCCTTGTGTGATATAAGGAGAAAAAGTCCCTTAGACTAGAAAAAGACGAAGTCTCTTTCTGCTTGGGTGGAAGTCAAGACTTCTGGTAGAAGCTTATGGTTGCCTGTTTGTCATATTGAAGATTGTTTTGAAGATGTTCAACTTCAATGTTTGGACAATATATTTGTATATTTGGAAGAGTGTGCTCATATTTTTGTGTTTCTACCTTACAGAGAACTAGAAAGTCTAGCAGTTGGGCCAATCACTTGCCTGATTGAAGTCAATAAGTCAATATTTGAAACAAACAAAGCCAGAAGTACATCCCCGAAGTGGGTGAGTGAGCAGAGACGAAAGTCCAGAAGTACATCCCGGAAGTGGCTGAGTGAGCAGAGACGAAAGTCTAAATTGGGTGAAAGGATTTGGTCCAGCCACTTGGTTGAAAAGTGACATATCGAGTGGAGGAAATAAAAGCCGAAAGGTGAAATATGAGTGGACACTGGAGATAATAAAAGCCGTTAAGAGGTAGAGAGGGGAAGAAAACTTGGCTGAAAAGTGAGATAACTAGTGGAGAAAATAAAAGCCAAAAGGTGAAATATGAGTTGAGAAAATAAAATCCCTTAAGAGGTTGACTCGAAGGTGAGAAGAATTGAGGCGAAGATTGATTCGAAGGTTAGAAGAATAGAAAGAACGTTTTGGGTAAAAAAAAGGAAATGAGTGATAAGAGGTAATGAAATATGTAATTGAAAGAAAATGTATAGAAATGAAGAAGATAAATGTGAAGGGTTGAGAAATTCTAACAATTTTTTCTATGGAGGAAACGGAAATGAATTATAAGAAGGTAATTGAAATAAAAGTGTATAGAAATTAAGTAGATGAATGTGAAGGGTTGAGAATAGTTTTAGCAACATAGGAGATACAGAATACCATAAATAAAAAATAATATATTTTGAGGAATTAATTAAGACTACTACTCATCAATTTTGGGACAAAAGGTATTTTTTTTTAAAGGTAACTCAAAATGAAATTTTAGATTAAAGGAGATAGAGATATCATAGAAGATTTTAAGAAGTGAATAATGGAGATATTTCATATTGTTTTAGTGAATTTCTTGAAATCATACTTTGTAAGCCATAACCAAAAGTTAAAGTTGAAGATGAACTCAAACTCATGCAAAGTTTGGGAAGGTTGAAACAACTTGAAGATGGAGAAAATGTTAATGACAGTTATCTATCTTAGTTGGATGAAAAATTGCAAGGGTGAGAAGAAGCCCTAGTTAACCTTAAACATTTCAATGAAAATGAAAACCATGAAAGGGCTAAGAAACCAAAGGACATGCCCAAGGACTCATTGAAATTTTTAAATGAATGTAAAGTTAGTGTATATGTAAGTATAATAGAAATTGAATGCATCCATTATGTTGCTACAAAAGAAAATGAAAACATCCTTATAGGACTAGTAAAATTGGGTCGAATTGAGAGAAGAACAAAACTGTAGCAAGTAAAAGTTGCAAAAGAAATGAAGAAAGTGTGTAGTGTAGCTAGAGAAGTATTAGTTAAAAAGCATGAAAAAGGTAAGAGTGAAATTGCAGAAAATGACCGTTGTGTTGAAATGCATGTTAGTGAAATTAGGGTAGCTAGTGAGAAGATTGAAAATGATGGGGTAGAAAGGTAGAACAAAAATAGTCATCTGAAAACTACATGTGAATAAAATAGTTATGTTGGTGCAAGAGAAAAATCAGTGAACAACCATGATCTTGAATTCAAAATGGAAATGGATAAAGGTTTAGATTTCAAAATGAAAATGGATGAAGGTTTAGCCAATATAGTTAGTTCTGCACACAAAAATAACCAATTTCATAATTATCTAGTAGTTTAGAAGCTGAAGATATTTAAAGAGACATGGATTTGGAAGCCACCATGATGAAAACTTGTAGATATTGCACTAAAGAGACATCCATTTGGAAGCCATGATGATGAAAACTTGTACATGATGAAGTATCTAGATATGATCTAGAAGTACGTGGATATAAGGGAAGTCCTATGTAAGGATGATAGATTGATAATGAACTTGAGGGTTCATGCGACATAATACTAGGGTGAGATGCTAAGAAAAGAATCTTAGAATGAGCTCGAAGGAGAAAAATTGCTGGATTTCGCAAAGATTAATGACTCAGACTTAGCTATGTTTGCAATTATAGTTTTCATATTATCATAAATAACTGAGACTTTATCTATGTTTGCAATTATAGTTTTCTTATATCCATGTAATTACCATAATCAATATAGGACATAATGGTAGTGTATGTAATTATTATGTTAACTTGCTTCTGTATTGGTTTAATTCATCTCCAAATATTCATCCTTCAAATGATATTGTAGGATGGTGTCATTGTATTGTAATCAATATATCACATAATGTCATTGTGTAATTATTATGTTAACTCAGAATTCATCCAAGTTTGCGAGCATAGTTTGCTTAGATCCATTTAATTATTATAATTATAATCAATATTGTAGGATGGTGTTTTAAAAATATATATATATTTATAATAAAGTAAGATATAATTATAAATAATTTATTTATAATAATTAGTTTTATTTAATATTATTATAAATATTTTATTTATAATCATTAGTTTTATTTAATATTAATAAATGTTTATTAGATTTATAAGTGTTTCTATTTTAAAATTTAAAATGGATTAGCAAATAACGCATAATAATTGTTGTAGTATAATTATAATTATTTATAAAAAACAATTATACCTTACAACTTATTTATATTGTAATGTCCTTTAAATTCCTAAAATAATTTTTTTTTGTATGGTCCATAAGTCTATTAGAATCTAAGGGTCATCTAAAATTACTTGAGTATTGTATAAATTTATTAGGAATGATACTTGTATTCATGTTCTCGTAGGTTAATAAATGGTATTCTATTTATGGTGATATTTATTGTCGCTTATTTGTTTAATGATGTTTCTAGTGCGATTCAGAGAGTCTACTTACTTCCTACTTGTTTATAATTGGATGTTTATCACGTAACCTAGTCTCATTTACTAAAATGATGAGGCTAACATACCTATGCCTCTAAAGGAAAGAGAGTGGTTAGATTTACCTAACGACTCAATAAAAAGGTATGAAGGACTCCTATGACTTGGGATTACTTAGTTCCTTATAAACTAATGCATGAGGAACCCGTTATTTGCAAGTGCTAGATTCCTTCTCTACGCGGGGTGTTTTATGTAAGGAAGTCAATTGATGAGTAACTAAAAGTGTTTAAACCTTAAATCTAAGGTTATGTGTGCATTGAGAAAATACACCCCCTTGCAAACAAGTAGAATACCAAACTATAGGGAAAAGGGTAAAGATCAAAATGTTGGTGGGAGGTGGTTGCAGTATTAATGTGTTCCATGTGAAGGCATCATGGCACCCTCCACACTAGTGCACACATAAAACAAATCACTAGGGTTTTGAAATATTGCTTTTACATGTTACAGCAGCTGAGGGGAGCGAGATCCTTGGTTGGAGTTTTCGTTGGCAAAGGCATGGTCAATGGAATTACAAGGTTGACAAAGATGTTCATGTATGCACTTCTTCCTCTCTGTAGTTTATTAATTTTCTGAAACATGCTCTCATGTTTGACTAGTTTTCGTGGTAGGTTTAGTGTTGGAGCAACTTGCGACTATGGGAAATGAAGTCTGTTAAGCCATAACTTGGTAAGCCCATGCACAAGGGTCCTTAGCCTATGGTTATTCGTTTTGTGTTTTGAAAGGATTTGGGGATGCTCTGTTTGTTGTTTTAATGGCTTCCCATTTAGAGTTTACAAGGGTTTAACGGGATTAAGAGCCTGTTCAAGCATTGGTTGAATTTGTAATGTAATATTGACCGTGGGTGAATTGTTATTTAATTAAAACCCTATTTCTAGAGTTTCAAGGTTGTATCGTTGTTTTTTTTCATGCACTCTGTGTTGATTTAAATTATGAAATCGTGGTCTGGTTAATTTCTGGGAAAGCTTTTAATGGTGAGAATGTATTTTGTTATGGATGATCTATATTTGGTTTTAAATGTCAATAGTTGGGAATGAGGATGTAAATCATGGGGTTTTAATCCCTCTGTTTTGAAGTTTAGGGCATTTTGTATACTCCCATGGTTAAATTCTTGTTCTGGATGAAACGATTTGTTCTTTAAAATCTTTGGTTTGTGTTTAAGAGAATGTCTCAGAAAATGTAGTTATTTTGGTTTTACAACAACACTTTATCACAAATACGTTGTTTAAATTTATCTCGACATATGTATTTTTATTGTGGTGAGGAATGTACTCTCTTTGAGGGTGGAGACTCTCTGCATTAGCAGTGCCATTGCCAGCAATTGCACGATGTATAAATTTGTTTTAAAAGTTGTTTGAGTAGAAAAATATTTAGTGTCAAATAGCTTCAGTGCAGAGGCATGGGAAAATCCCTAGTTGTGTTCTTTATTTTAATTTTAATGTGGCTTAATGAATTTATATGCTAACG
This sequence comes from Pseudotsuga menziesii, assembly GCA_001517045.1. NCBI lineage: Eukaryota > Viridiplantae > Streptophyta > Pinopsida > Pinales > Pinaceae > Pseudotsuga > Pseudotsuga menziesii. The sequence continues at coordinate 67,111 of LPNX010440187.1, forward strand.
ATGGAAGCATGGCCCTTCCTTTTATAGGATGGATGGAAAGATCTCTTATGAGGTTGGTTGGTTGGTTGGTTATCATGATACCCTCGTTAACTTGTTTGCAATGGTTTAGGTATTTTAATTTAATTCTTTTTAAGAGGTTAGGCATGATTTCAGCCAATGCTATGCATATTTTATGGATTTATAATCATAGTTTTGGAAACGATGATATTTATAGAATCGGAATCTAAGGGATTTGATCCAAGGTCCACTACTTTATTTTATTGTCGGCGTGTAAAACGTTTATTTAATTGATAGTTTATTTATTTGGTTTATTTGTAAAGATTTGTGTCTCTTTAAATTTAAAGCGCGACTCCCAACGAGTGTTGTGCGTAGTGCTTTAGGAACCATGATGTTGATAGCATAGATAGGGAAACTCCAATGGGTTCTGACCTATGGTTCACTACTCCGTTCTATCATTACTATGAAAACATTTATTTAAGTGATAGTTTATTATTTGGTTATATTTGTAAACCCTTCGTGGGTGTTCTGTAATAATATGATAAGTGTTCTATTTTTAATTTAAGTTTATAACCCTGCATGATGATTTGTACAAGTGTTGAGTTTATAATCTAGATTTAATATACAAAGATCCAACACGAGCTTGCTCTGTTGGAGCGATCTTTGTTTGGAAAAGACTTTATCTATTTTAAATGGTTAAATAATTTATTATTTTTCAGTGGTTGTGGTGTTCTAATATATAAGAATCATGTTTGGGGATTTCTGTGTGGATTCAACGTTGTTGAAGATGTTTGGAACTAATTTACAAGGGCTAAATCCTAGATTCTAACTTAATCCTAAGACATTTATAAAAGTTGTGGAAATTACCTATCATAATCCTTATTTGAGATTAATCCTAGATTTATGTCTAAGCCATAAAACATTTAAAATCATTTATTGAGGTTTATGAAAGATGGTTTACAACTTTCAATACAAAACCTGATAACTATAATATGAGCCTATAAAAGTATTTAAAACCATAGATTAAATCTGATATAGAGTAAACCTATTACCTGTAGTCGCATAGCTTGCAATAGCTCTATCACCCTCCACACTTCAACAAAAAATTAATATGAAATACTATGTTTCTTACCTTTGGAATGATAACCGGATGACCTTAGAAATGCCATGTTCATCCCAACCTTGAATCAGAACCATTCTTGGCTCTGAATCGAACCCCCCGAGATGGCTTTAACATGCAAGAGAAAACTAGAACTCCTAAGGATGAGGTTGTCGGTTTCTGGAAGTTAGGTTGTGTATTCTCTTTAGTACTGGGTTTTGGAAATATTCTCCAATCCCAGACATGAATAATGTTCACCTCCCCAAGCCTTCTCTTGGATTTTTCTCTTATAGATATTCTTTGGAAAGGGGGAAGTTTGTTAACTTCAATTAAATCAAGATTTAAATACTTTCTTGAAAACAACTCCTAGTTTGATTTATATGTGATGTATATTAATTTTTTATAACTAGGAACTTTTACTAGTTCCTACTTTAGTTTAGAACATAATCTTTATTTATATATTTAGTTTATAAGATAATATATACATAGAATTTTACTTATTACTTTTTTTATCTTTATTTCTTTACACACGCACACACACACACACACACACACACACACATATATATATTATTTTCATAAGTGTATGTAGACTTTACTTAGAGATTTTACCTATATTGATTAAAAATAATTTTGTATATATATATATATACTTACTTATTCAATTTAATCATATATTATTATCCATGCATTAAATAACATAATTTTTTATTCGATGCTTCCTTAGATTATGTTAATTCTTTTAACAATGCTAGATGTAGGGTTTGGTCAGTCAACTAGGATAGGAAGACCTAGATTTCCTCACATGTTGAATTACTTTGTATTCGTGGAAGTATCTTCCAGTCCTTACTGAGAAATAGATTGTGCTTTCAATTAATAAAATTAAATAAGTATGATGAAGTTTGGTGCTATTCAAAGTCTTTCCAACTCAACACCCTTAATTACAGTAATCCCTAGTGTTATTCAGAGCATATGCTCACAACTAACAAACGGGTCTTACATTAGTGCAATTCCAGAGCCCCTTTTTTATCAGTAATAAAAGGATGCATTTATATTTTACACCTAGGGATACAATGGCCAAAGATCCCATGCATGAGAGCTTATGTTCAACATCATGTTGGAGTTCTCCATGGATTATTCTCAACACTTTCATCTTTCACTTGCTTGGGTTACCTATGTGCTCCAGAGATTACGCTCAACACAATCTCATAACCCATGCGCTCTAGGCCCTATGCCCAATACGTCATAGAAATCAATCATGTATATTAGTATTTTGCACAATACATGAAAAAAAGATCAACTCAGTACATTAGGGATTGTGCCCAATCAAATAATAAATAAATCTAGTACATCGGGGCCTATGCCCAATAGATCAACATGAGTTCTTGTCCAAGTGGTCCTATGCCCAATATATAATTATATAACAAAACAATAAAACATGTGCATTGGGGCTTATGCCTAGTATATCTATATGACCAACATAAATCATGTGTTGTGGGGCATATGCCCAATATATAGACATAAATATAACATCAAAGTAAATCATGTGCAGTGGGGCTCACGCCCAATATAATCAAGGTCAAAATTCAACATATTACATCCGTCCCCTCTTAGAACAACATTGTCGCAATGTTCTAAGGACTAGAAATGAACTCATGAAACAAGGCGAGGTAAGCCTCTTTCATGGTGTTTTCATTCTACGATGTGGCCTCCTGAGTCCCAAAGTGCTTCTATTGCACTTTTAGCTAGACAATAGTTTGCTTCCCATGTTGTACTTCCCTTTTTTCCAACATGTGAAGGGGTATTAGCATAGAATCCCCTTCAGTTTCCACCTGTAGCAAGGACCAATAAATCACATGTCTAGTATCATAAACATATTTCTTTAATAAAGATGCATGAAAAACATTATGAACCTTTACATGAGCAGGTAAAGCTAATTCATACGCCATTGGCCCTTTCTTAGCTAGTATATTAAAGGATCCACAAAATGTTGGTGCTAACTTTCCACACCTCCCCAGGATTAATGAACTTCTTTTGCTTTTACTTCTAAATAACCATGTTCCCTGACTTGGAAATCTTTATCCTTTCTCTTTTTATCCGCATAACATTTCTGGGGCTCTTGTGCTTCTTTTAGATTCTATTATAGTTTGGTGACTAATTGTTCTAGGTCTTTCAACAAATTGGGCCTTAGCATGAGCATGTCTACTAGCCTACCCCAAGTCACCAGTGTCCTACACTTTCTTCCATAGAGTACCACGAAGGGGATAATTTTAGCGGAAGTCCGGTACCCGTTGTTATATACAAACTCTATGAGGAGCAGATAATCCTCCCAATTTTTGGGATTGATCATAACATACATTCTAAGCATATCCTCTAAAATTTGATTTACTTGTCCCATATGTCAGTCTGTCTGGGGGTGGTAGGAGGTGCTGTAATTTAATTGTGTCTCTAAGTCGGCGAATAAATATCTCCAGAAGTTACTAGTAAATTCTATATCTGATTCAAGATGAATAGCTTGGGTATCCCATGCAATCAAAATATTTCTTTTAGTAAAATGTCAGCAATGTGAACTGCTTTGTATGTTGAAATTAGTGGAATAAAGTGTGCCTCTTTGGACATCTTATTGACTACTACAAAAATGGAATCATTATGTTTCTTGCTCTTTGGTAATCCCATAATGAAATCCATACTAATAACCTCCAATTTCAATTTTGGAATGGGTAAAGGTTGTAGAAAACCTGAAGGATTTTTGTGCTCTGCTTTGACCAATTGGAACTCTTGGCATTTTGCGATGAATAGTGCTATGTCGGCCTTTAAATTTTAGGCCAAAAAAAGTGTTTCTTTACTGCCGATATCATCTTTTGATATTTCGGGTGCCCCGAGTAGGGATTTTGATGAAACTCTGTTAGAATGTTGGACCTGATGTCTCCTCCATCTGGGACATAGAGTCTCTATTTAGACCATAATAATATTGAATCATCTACCTTATATTTGTTATGTTGTTGGAATAACCTATCCTCCTGAATCTTTTTAATGACACCAACATAGAAATGGTCAACCCTACTTGTCGTTATAATCCTACTGTGCAAGTTCGAATCGGTTTGGCTCAAAGTTACCTCATACAACATATGAGATGATCGACTTAAAGCATCCGTGATTTTGTTTTCCTTTCCTTTTATGTGCTTTAATTCAAAGTGGTACTCACTAAGGAGGGCCAACCATCTGTCCTTCCTAGCATTTAAATATGGCTAGTCAAAAAAATACTTTAGACTCATTTTGTCTGTCTTTAGGAGAAAATTCTTCCCCATGTGGTAGTGCCTCCAAATATTCAAGGAGTGGATGATGCAAGCTAGCTCAAGATCGTGTGTGCTATATTTTTGTTTGTGTTCTTTTAATTTATGTTATTCATAATAGATTGCATAGTCAATTTGCATGAGGACTCCACTAAGTCCTTCCTTTCTCGCATCTACGCAAACAACAAAATCCCCATTGCGATCTGCAATTTGTAGCAAATGTGCAATAGGTAAGAGTTGTTTTAGATTTTGGAAGTTATTGTCGTACTTGGTCGTCCACAAGAATTTGTTTGCCTTTTTTTGTAAGTAGGTCATAGGACAAGCAATCCTTGAGAATTTATCAATGAACTTTCGATAGTAACCTATTATTCCCAGAAATGACCTAATGTCTGTGACACAAGTAGGGGTAGGCCATTCCTCAATTGATTTAATCTTTTCTAGGTCGACGAATATCCCTTTTTTGGAAATGATTTTACCTAGGTATTATATCTATGGTTTGTAAAAATCACACTTGCTAAACTTGGTGTAAATTTGGTGTTACCGTAATAGTCATAATACTATTTGGAGATGTTTCTCGTGTTTTCCATTACTCTTTGAGTAAATTAATATATCATCTATAAACACTAATACAAACTTATCCAGGTATTCACTAAAAATATTGTTCATCATACACATAAAATTGGATGGTGCATTGGTTATCCCGAAAGGAATTATCACAAACTCATAAAGGTCGTATCAAGTCCGAAAGGAGGTTTTTTGTATACCTTCATCATAGATCCTTACCTAGTGGTATCTGGATCGCAAGTCTATATTTGAAAATATATTTTCTCCTACAACTCAATAGAACAAGTCATCGATCCTAAGGAGTGGATAACAGTTTTTTATGTTCATCTTATTGAGTTGTCGGTAATCGATGCACATTTGCATCGTACTGTCCTTTTCCTTTACAAATAGTATACGTGCTCCCCAAGGAGACACACTAGGTTGGATATGACATTTATCTTTCAATTTGTGTAATTGTAACTTGAGCTCCACCAACTCTAGTGCACTCATGCGGTATGGGGATTTTGAAGCTAGTAGTAATACTAGAGTTAACGCTATGGAAAAATAAGTCCCACTTGGGTGGTAGTCCCAGTATTTCCTCAGTAAATACAAATTTGTAGTTTACGAGAATTGAAAAATAGTCAATTTGTTGTTCTCTATCGGCTTCTACATCCTGGATGTTAACTGCAAAATATTTACAGCCCTTTCTTATAGATTTCTTTATTTGTAAGAATGAAATCTGTCGAGCAAAATCCTTCTTGGGTATGCCTTGAATCTTTTTGTGATTCCCTGGCTTTCTGTGCATAAGATAGACTTATTCAAATAGTCAAACATGACATGGTGTTGTTCCAACAAGTGCATGCCTATAAGTATGTCATACGGTCCTATGGGTAAGATATTTAAGTCTACCCTCGTTGGAAAACCATTCATGTCTATCTTTCATTCTTTTACTAGTTATGATTTTTTTTTTGTATAAGTGGATAGTTGTACCAGCCATGGTTTCTCATATTTCTCTTTTTTCATTTTACATGTGTCAACAATCTTGTGGGAAACATAGCTTCGAAAAGCACGGGGATCACTTAAATAAAAATAGATGCGTTCGAAACCTTGCGTTCTATTTTGACCATAGTGGCCTGATGGTCTGCTTGTCAGACGTCGAGTGCTACATAGATCCTAGGTGTACTAGACATGTCTTCTACTGTTGGTTCTTCTTGTAAGTTGTGTATGTTAGGATTATTAATCCTCCCTTAACCATACTGTCTATTAGATTAATTTTTCCAAAGTTAGGAACCTTAATTAATTAATTGGGTCCACTTGACCTAATGGTGCCACATGTACCAGTCATTGGAGTGTGGGGAACACTGCTAGAGGTTAACTTCCACTTACTGCATGTGCATGCATTATATTGAGAACCTCTTAGACCAATCCCTATATTTTAGGAGCCACTGGGAGTCCTGGCACCAACCTACTTTAGTTAGCTGGAGTTAGTACTAGTTAGCCTCAGTTAGCCCCCAGTTAGTTCACAAACAGTTAGCTAGCACATTTCTTGCATGGATAATGCATGGATGCATGTGGAGTAGGTGCCTTTTCCCACCTACCACACTCAGTTGCACTAATTTAACTAGTTGTCACTGTTTGTTTGAGTTGGTGGACATCTGGGAGATGATATGTTGGACTCCAATATTTATTAAGAGACCATGAATTAGAGATTCAGTTAGATACATTCATATCTACTTGGGAAATTTGAATTCATACCCCATGCATTCAAATTATTTCCTATGTAAACTATTGTAAAACTGGATATTATTATTGTGAATGATACTGTAAATTCTTGAGCAATACTTGTCCTTTTTCTGTGTGGATTGTTTTGTTCAATTTGTATATTCATTCTCCATTTACTGCAATCATAATAATTATGAACTATCTACTTGAATATCTAAATGGAATTCAAATTATACTATGGTGTCAGATCATTCTCAAGAAGGTTTCATGCTTGTTTCTCCCCATCGAACATCAGAAGTAGTTGGATTTCCACAAAAGTTCCCTATGAGGATTTGCTAGCTCTAGGTTTATTCAGAGAAATGGAGAGGGCGTGACGGACCCTAACAACATGTTTATGCTGGGAGGAAAAGCATGATTCTAACTGTTCATATGTTTTAGTGTGTTATTGCAGTGAAATTGATAGGTTCTACATAGCTTGTGTCAAGTTTTGCAGTACTTGCAGCTAGAGCAATTATGAGTTCTCAAACTGCTGAACCAATGATCCTCACAACTTCCAGTTATCTTGATTGGAGGATTGATATGCAGCTATCATTGCACAAGCATGGATACCATAAGATCATACATGGATGGGAGTTTGATCCTCATTAGTCGGTAGAGCGGAACAAGTTTCTAAACCATTGTGATGAAGCATTCGGGTACTTATGTACTTATATATCCAAATATCTCCTCTTCCACCTATAAGGCTTCAGAACTCCCATAGAATCCTAGGAGAAGCTTGATATCTTGTTTACCAAAGAAGTTGAGCTTTCGGGACACATTCTGGAGAATGAGTTGGTATCTTTACATCCTAGCAGTTTCGATACTATTGAGCAATTATTTACTAAAATTCAAGTCTTTGGTACTTCAATGCAAACAATGCGGAATAGAGTGGAAGGATGAGAAGAATGTCATTTACATAATCAACAAACTAGGCCCCGAGTATTCTGTATTTGTTTCCATATTTAATTACAAGTGGGAACTATTTCTTGATTGGAAGGTTCCTTCATTAGATTCTTTTTTCAAGTCCTTAATCAAGGATAAACACAAGTTTATTCGAATGGGAGTCATCAAGACATCCAAAGATCAATCTTTCCTAGTTTTTTACTCTTCCAAAGTGCAAGAAAATGGGAAATAAAAGAAGAAGGAGCAAAAGGAAGTTGATTCGAAGCCTAAACAAAATCACAAAACTTCTGAAGGAGCCTCCATCTCTAAGAAGAAAAAGAAAAAGTGTCCCTACTGTATGAGGGGTTTTCATCCAAAAGACTCATGCATGAAGAAGACCCTCGACCAGATGAAAAATGTATGTGTACAGAACAATATTTCCCTTCCACAAAGGACAGTGATGTCAAATGATGAGGAGCAGACTGAATAAGATGATATATGCTTGCATGCAAGACTCTCTCTATTGAAGGCTTATGTGATAGATTCTAGAGCATCCAATCACATGGTTGCTTCGAGGGAATACTTCATCGCCTTCCCTCTATCAAGAGGACCTAGTAGTCATACGGGAGATGACTCTAAAATCCCATATGTTGAGAGAGGTTTAGATAAAATCCAGCATGATCATTTCATGCCCTCCTACAGAAAAGCAAATTGTTGAAGATGAAGAAGAAGCAGATTTTCCCCTACAGTCAATTCGAATAGAAGAAAGTCTCCTTGAAGTGTCTCTTTCTTCCGCTGCTCAAGAAGTGTATGAGATATTTGATATATCATCTCCTCACATGGCTGATTCAGAATAAGACATTCGAGTTTCTATTTGTGAATAAAAAAACTCTTCCTATTCTTTGCAAAAATTCTCGAGTAACTCTTTAAATTTTGTTCATAGCTTACCGGTGACTGTTTTAGAAACGGTAAAGGAATTTGATTTCACTATCTATAAGGATGTTTCTAGTGTGAATATAAGAAATACCATTGATATGCTGGAAATAATATTATATTATAATAGTGATCCATTCAATCTTGTTAATCTAGAGCTTCCAGTAAATTCGTACAAGATTGCATGCATCAAAAATCAGAATTTTGAAGGAGGAGAAAATTATGCATCTACCGTCTCAGTGGAGGAAAGTTTTGGATCTGATATGAATATTTTTGGATCTGATTTATTTTCTGATCTGATAATATGTGATTCAGGTTTCAAGATTCAAGAGCTTTCAGTATTTCTTATAACTGGTTTCATCAAGTTTGGTGTGACAAATCAAGCACTGCAAGTCTCTTTCAATTTTGCTATTGATGATTTGATGTTAGTTATTTCTTATGAATTTGATGATATCATATTTTGTGAATTATTGGATATTTATGAAGCTATATCAGATTATGAGGATCAAGCATTCACTCTCCACAATCTTGGGGCTTCTCTACCATTGGTCACATGCTCATCTCCTCACAGAACTAGTAAAGAGGGAGACATTCTACATCTGCCTCGACAGTTGCTCCTAACACTTGGGGATGATTTTACCACTCATGGTTTTCTGTTGAAGGATGAAATATATCATTTGTTTGGTTTTTCCTCACATGTTTCAAATTCTCAAGCACCTTTTCTCTCTCCTCAGATGATTTCAGCTGCTCTACATGGGTCCAATTTTCACAGTGCAGCTGTTTATATTTCTGATTTAGTTGAGTGCATTGTTCTTATTCCAAAGAGGAAGATTAATCTAGACATAAGCATGTTGTTTGGATTCATGGATTCATCTACACAAAAGAACCAAGATATTGTTGCTGCATTATAGCTGCAAAAATTTTCACAGGTTTTTTCAAAATTTGTATTTCTTCTTATTTTGAGGGGGGGGTTTCCCATGAGGTTTTCCCCTATTTCCTCGGTTGTATTAAGCAGAATTATTTCTTTTAGATTATATTTGGGTGACCTATGGTCTAGTTACAAGGGCCCATAGTTTTCCATGTTAGGATTCAGTGGGGTGTTAGGATTATCAATCCTCCTTTGATCATATTGTCTATTAGATTAATTTTTCCTAACTTGGGAACTTTAATTAATTAATTCGGTCCACTTGACCTAATGGGGCCACATGTACCAGTCACTGGAGTGTGGGAAACACTGATAGAGGTTAACTGCCACTTACTGCATGTGCATGCATCAGTTTGGGAACCTCTTAGACCAATCCCTACGTTTTAGGAGCCACTAGGTGTCCCGGTACCAACCTACTTCAGTTAGTTGGTGTTAGTACTAGTATCTCTCAGTTAGCCCCAGTTACTTTTAGCTAGTTCACAAATAGTTAGATAGCGCATGTGTTGCATGGATAATGCATGGATGCATGTGGAGTAGGTGCCTTTGCCTACCTACCACACTCAGTTGCACTAAGTTAACTAGTTGTCACTATTTGTTTAAGTTGTTGAACATCTCGGAGTTGATCTGTTGGACTCCAATATTGATTGAAATACCATGAGTTAGATATTTAGTTAGATACAATCATATACACTTGGGAAATTTGAATTTATACCCCATGCATTCAAATTCTTTACCATGGAAACTATTGTAACACCAGATATTATTATTGTGAATGCTACGGTAAAGTCCTGAGCAATACTTCTCTGTTTCCTGTGTGGATTTTTTTTTTTCAGTTTGTATCTTCATTCTCCATTTAATGCAACCATAATAATTATGAAGTATCTTCTTGAATATCTAAATGGCATTCAAATTCTAATAGTGTAGGACTCCATTTTTATTGTTTGGGAAATCTCTCGCATAATGGTTCCCTTGACATTTCAGGAAACTAACTTGCAGAAGGGCAGCTTTGGCTCCTATGTTTGCTGCTGGTCTATTGGAATTTGGTGTGGGCACATTTGGTCGTGCACTAGGTTTGTTGAAATTTCTATTAGGTGGGAAACTATTGTTCTGTTTCCTATAGGGTTGTCGCTTAGAACCGAGTTTTCGGTTGTCTGAGAAGGACCTAAATTTGTCTCGATTTATGTTCATATTTTCCTATCTTAGTTGTCCATGTTCATAACAAAGTCTATCGTTGTGCAAGGTGGTGTCTAGACTTTTGCCCATGTCAAAATCAATTCTCTCTAAACAATTTTGAGGGATACATCCCAAAAATTGTTGTATCTTGACCTTTTAATCCTTTATGTAAGGGACATAATACAACATATCTAAAAAATAATTGATTAAGAAATTCATAGTTAGTGATCCCATCTTTAATTCATGGATTTTTTTTACTTTTCTATTAAAAAATCTTTCGGGCATGTACTTTTCCTGTAACATTTTGCTGAAAGAACTCCATCTGATATCCTTTACTTCATCGCTCTTAGTATGTTTCAGGTCTCTCCACCACCTAGATTCCTTTCCATTCAAGTTGTAAATGGCTAGTCAGGCTTTCATCTCATTGGATTAATTATGTACTCAAATGTATTTATTCATACCCAAGATCCATTCTTTAGCCTTTAATCTGGTATTCATTTATTCTTCATAGGTTGGGGATTTGATCTTTCAAAATTCTCGCTGAAGGCTGTCATCATTTTTCTGCCTTTTCTTGCAAGGAGAGGGTGATCCATAACTAGAAAAACTTTGATATTCTTCTTCTATGAAGTCATGGGTTTGTTATTCTTGTCCCTCCTCTCTTGGACTACTGGTCCTTCTTATATGATGGTATTTTTCTTTGGATTTGTTTGTTGAGTGGGTGGACTACCTATGGAAGTTTAACCTTGTCAAATTCCAAAGTAGATATTCATTTATTATTTTTTGTTCTTGCCTTTCACTCATGTTATCATATTTAAAACTCTGTAGATATGCTTGTAGACTATGTATAGTATTCATTAAGTTGGAATTCAATTCCACCACGAGTTCTTATTCTCGGGGTAAGGAATTTAGGTTCCCATGTCGACTATTGTTCTCTTATGTGTCCATGATTTGCATTGCTATTCAAATATACAGATCAAAACAATCAGTAACAATATTATCTTGTTAGTTTAAAAATCACAATAAAGTTTTGAAAATATAATTCTGCAGCGGATGTTCAGTAACGAGCCCATAAGGTCTCGAAGTGTTCTCAAATGGGCTCTAATACCACTTGTAAAGTACCTTACAAGTGGTGTGTCCCTTACAAGTGGCATTAGAGCCCAGTTTCAAACACTTAGAGACCTTATGGGCTCTCTACTAAACATCCACTGCAAAAATATATTTTCAAAATTGTATTGTAATTTTTAAGCTAACAAGATAATGTTGTTAGTTTAAAAGTCACAATAAACTTTTTAAATATATTTCTGTAGCAGATGTTCAGTAGCGAGCCCATAAGGTATCTAAGTGTTCAAAATAGGGCTCTTATACCACTTTTAATGTCCCTTAAATTCGTAAAATATTTTTTTTTGTATGGCCCATAAATCTATTAGGATATAAGGGTGATCTACAATTACTTCGGTATTGTATAAATTTATTAGGAACAATACTTGTATTCATGTTCTGGATTTCTCTCATATGGTAATACATGCTATTCTATTTATGGTGATATTTATTGTCGTTTATTTATTTAATTATGTTTCTGGTGCGATTCGGTGTCTACTTACTTCCTACTTTATTTTAATTGGATGTTTATCATGTAACCTAGTCTCATTTACTAAAATGACATGACTAACTTACCTCCTCTTATAGAGGTAAAAGGGTGGTTGGATTTACCTATTGACTCAATGAAAAGGTATGAAGGAATCCTATGCCTTGTGATTACTTAGCTTGTTATGAACTAATGCATGAGGAACCCGTTGTTTGTAGGTTCTAGGTTCCTTTTCTATGCTGGTTGTTTTGTTTAAGGAAGTCAATTAATCAGTAACTAAAAGTGTTTATGTCACATGGCTCATTAACTAAAAATTGACCCAAAATACCTAGGCATGCTAATAAAACTTCCCATTGAAGATAGCTGAGGCTGTTCATTCTAGAATTTTTTATCATTCTGAGTGAATGATGTGCACAAGAGAATTCGATGGAGGGGACTAGCTAAAGTAAGTTTGAGTGGATAAGTGTTGAAGACCTGAACTAGTGTAGCTATTCTAAGCTGAGTTCATACTGCTACAAGAAGAACTAAGTTATTGTTGAACACTCAGTGGAGTTGCAGAGGATTTCTAGACTACATCTCTCACCCAATACTTCTACCAAGTGGACTAGGAGACAAGCTCAGGGGTCCTCAGAATTGCAGTTCAGCTTTTCTCCAGGAGTCACTTGTGAGGAACAGGTTCCTTAAGTTGTTGTCACCGCATCTATACTTCCAGGTTTTACTTGCTTAGTGCAGTCATTTAATTATTTGTTGTATATGAAAAGTTTAAGATTTATCAATGATGTAGTATATTTTTGTTTTTATATCTGTTAGAGATAGATAGAAGAAATGCATATGGTGTGAAAGTTAGTAAGTTCTGAACTAGCTACATTAGGGTAAATAAGTAGAGAAATTTTGAGTGAATTAATAGATATAAGAAAGACCTAAGCTGTATTTTTCCACACCTTTTGCAAGGTCGTACTCTAGTATAGTAGGATAATTTACTTTCAAATAATGGATTCGAATAAAGTATGTATGCAGATGAAATGATTATATTCTATAGGATTTCTGTATAAATTGTTATAGGTTTTCTTTTGTAATTTTATTTATTTAAAGTACTTAAATAAATTAAATATAGACAATGGAAGAATCCTAGATATTACACACTAGTCTGTGTAATATTTTACATAATAAAAACAGAAAAATTCTATTCTATAAAATCTAATATCTTAACATAAATAGATATTATAGAAATAGGAAAACTATTAAGATTTAGTTAACTTAACAAGGACAGTTTACAAGGTTAAACAATTACCCTATAATACACCTAAGTGAAAATGCAAACTAGGGTTAAACACGAAAATGAAAACTAACTCTTTAAATATTTTAAAAGGATTTAGAGTTTGTAAAAGAACTAATCATTTCATAATAAAGTAAATTCACAATTTATAAATATAAAAACCAAATAGTATTTTCTAAAATACAGAAAAGAGGTAAAATGATTCAATACTATCGTTTCTCTATTTTGTTTCCAGAATTCATTTCTGAATTAATAATTATGCTACTAATGAAGTATTCCAGTGTCAAGAGTTCTCAAATCATAATTCTTTTGAAGGGAAACAAAATTAATTAATAAACTATTTAACCCTAAACCATCAAAAGGTAAATAATAATAAAAATAGCTAACACAAAAACAATATATAAATATTAACCAAACAGAGATACCGTTAATTCAGCTTTAAGCTATACGATTTATTTTAATATAAAAAGAAAAACTGAATAGACATAGTCTCGGCCTACGGCCTTTAACATCACTGTAATACCTCGGTTTTGACCCCATATGCATTAAAAAGTAAATGGTGTATATATTGTAATTAATCGTGGTGTGGAGCTAAATGCAAAAGCATTAGAGGAAATTTCAACTCAAAATGGGCATTTTAAATTTAACTCAAATTCCATGTCATCATGTGTTAGCCAATGAAATTTCTTTAAATTTGAAATATCGAATAGGTCTTAAAAACTTTTTTAATATAAATTTGGTGATAGGTATCATAAAAAAACTACTTTTTTTGTTTGTATTTTCGACATATCTCCCTGTATTTTTACTCAAATTTCGATCGGGAGAGCTCATTGGATGCGGAATTAAATCACACATTCAACGTGTACCCACTCGGCATACTTTTAATGGACCCCACAACCCCAAAAATAAGAAATACCTGAAAAAACTTTTTTTTTCCAGGTATTTCTTCTTTTTGGGGTAGCGAGGTCCATCAAAAGTATGCCAAGTGGGTACTCGTTGGATGCGGAATTTAATTCCACATCCAATGACCTCTCTTGATTGAAATTTCAGTTAAAACACAGGGAGATATGTCGAAAATCAAATAAAAAGTAGTTTTTTTCTTTTCTTCCTCCAAAAGTAATAAATATTATTTTATTATTTTAACTATTATTTTATTAATTTTTTTTAGGAGGCCCATTTTGAGTTGAAATTTCTTCTAATGCCCCACCATCGATTTGGTTGTGTATGTTTCAGCAATAGGGATCATTGCCGATGGTATATCGTGCTATCTGGCACATTGTAGTTTTGGCATCATGTAAATGTGCACATCAAATAAATAAACCCATAGCCAGCTACGACGATGCAACGTTAAATGAAAAGGGAATGATTCTTAAGGTTAAGGGGGGATTTTCCAACCCATGGGGATCATAGGGAGTTCTCCATGTTTTGGCCACCCATTTAAACCTCTGTTGTTTGTTTAGTTGAGAGAAGTTATGGCTAAGGAGTGGTGTGTGGCAGAACTGCCAGTCTTTTCCGCACGTACACTCCACGAGTGAGCTCGCTCTTCCTCACGCGGGGACAGGGGAACGATCACCACTCTCCCACTCTTCCATCCACATTTTTGGGGGTTTTACTCAGCCTCACGTAAGGATATTAGTTACTCTCCTCCCACCACGATTCATTCTGGTTATCCACACGCAGAGGGAGATTTCTATTTTGGGAGTTCTCACACTGTTGAGTTCTCGGTCGTGGTTTTATTTTGTCTTGCCCATATCATGCGGGCAGGAGTCTGTTATCATTGCCTTCTCACGCACAGGAATCAAAATTGTTATTCCTCATGCAGGGAGTTGGGGAAAGGGGGTTTTGGTCTCATGAATTTCCTGTGTAGAAGCCATTCAAGTTCAGGGGCTGAGTGTATGTCTGTTACCCTCACGACTTGTGGTTAGCGTACTTGTTCTCCCTTGTACAGGATTAAGAATCATACTTTTCTTCTGTTTAGGACTGTGTAATGTTGCTGTGACTTCATTGTTGAGCTGGGGCTGTGGTTTTTCCCCTGAGTTGCCAGTTGCTGCGGTTTCCCTCCATTGTTTGTGGCTCATTGTAGTTTTTCCCCATGTTGTTTGTTTTTGTGTATGCAAGTACCTTGTTGGTGTTAGTTTTTCAACATTTACGCTAGCATTATAACAAGATCTTTTCACTGAGAGAATAACAAGCACAACAATCACATAAGCACATCACAAGAGACAAGAGACACAAAGAATTTTAGGAGGGGA
>LPNX010440190.1:6263-140257 GCA_001517045.1 Pseudotsuga menziesii
GTGTCAAATGAGTTAACTTAAGTGATCGGATGAATATAAATAGAGGTGTAGTGCTCCTCATTTGTGACACACACACACTCACTTGGAATAACGCACTTGTGGAGGAGAGAAGTTGCTGGAGAAGGAGGAGGATCAGGTTTTTGATCTCCTTGTTGGTTTTAACTTTTTACCTTTTTGGGGCATCTATATTGAGGAAGCTTTTGCTGGGTTTTTCCCTTTAGGGTTTTCCCAAGATAAATCTGTGTTGTTCTTGTGATACTGTTTCTTTCAGTGATCCTGTTTATATGCTTTTATTATGAAAAATGAAATGATATACTGATTTCTTAGCTAAGCATATGAAAATTTAACATTATGGGTGTTATATGGGATGTTTTTTTGGACGTTAATTGGGATGCTAATTGGGACGCTAATTGTAATGTTAATTGGGACTATAAATTGGGACGTTAATTGGGATACTAATTATCATCCAAAATAGCGCCAACTCTTAAATTGAGATGCTAATTGGGATGCTACGTGGGACAAAAATTTGGATGCTAATTGGGACACTAATGATACGTCCAAAAATAGCACCAAATTTTAACTTGGGATGCTAATTGGGATGCTAATTGGGATGTGATTGGGACACTAATTGGGACGATAATTGGGATGTTAATCGGGACATTAATTAGGACGTTAATTGGGACGTAAATTGGGATGCTAATTGGGACGCTAATTAGCATCCAAAAGAGTAACAACTTTTAAAAAGGGACCCAAATAACGCCATTAAAAGCGCCATCCCATGGAAAAGCATCCACTTTGTCCAAAAAATGATGAAAAATACACTGAAAGTGATAATGGACGCTAAAAAGGAAGCTAAAAGGGATGCTAATCACAGGGTTTTGTTGTAGTGATATGCACAACATAACCACCTAAACTAGATCAAAAATTTGGATGAACTTCACCAAGTCTCTATACAACATGTTGCTATTGTCCAACAACAAAGAGCTAAATGGTATGACTAGTTCATTAACCATAGAAAATTTTAAGTAGGGGATTTGGATATTTTGTACAACTCTAGGTTTAAATATTTTAAAGGAATGCTTCACACCTGTTGGTTACAACCATATGAAATGGACACAATATACAAAAATGGGTCAATAAATGTGTTTTATTATTGAATTTTATATTTCTTTAATACCAATGGTCATCGCTTGAGACCTTACAAGAAGCTTTTGTCCAAAGATGTCTTTATTTATAATCTTGTATCTTGCTGGTGAAATAAGTATATGGATATTATGAAAACTATATCAGGGATAAAATGAGTTCTCATGGTCTTTAAAAAAACAGAAAAATAAAATAAAGATCTATTGAATAACTCCCTAAAGCACCACTAGAGGCATAATTTATCACTTAAAAAAAGAAAGAAAGGGAGAGAATCAATTATGAAATCCCCCCTAGAATGCACAATTGACATAAACATATTACAAGGACTTTTTTTATTGCTACCAAAAAATTTGTTGCTACGGAACTCTCTGCAGTTGTAGATCTCTCTACTGCTATAGAACCACCCGGATTGCAAATATATCCTCTTCTATAGAAACTTTGTGATTACAGGTCCTTCTTCTGATTCAAACCTACTACAACATATTCTTTCATTCCTAAATTCTTTTTTCTTCTCCATAATATTTTTTCCATCATAACAATATTGATGATTCCTTCAACTCCTCTATAGATATTTTCTCTACCATAGTGCTATAAGAGGTCAACATGTTCCATATGTTTTCACTCATTTTCATCTCCAATATACCACAGATAAGCACTAACACACTGCAACTCCTCTCGGGTAGGTACAAGTATGTATGCCCTCTTATTTGTTAGTTATTAACATTTGTAATAATTCATATTGATCTTAATATGCCAACTCTTTGCACTACTTCCATCCATAAACCCAAGGACAGGCACAAACCTACACACTGGGGGGATGTTATAATTAACATAGCGCCTTTTCCATACTTAGTGGAAACTACTGAAATTGGCAGTCACAACTTGGATCATGCACATGAATAGAAGTCGTAGATTGAACTTTGTCACTCTCAACATAAGTTATCACCACCAAAAAAAAACCATACAAAAATTTCAAAGAACATCACATAATCTTATATGCAATCTGTTACCCTGCTCATGGTATCTTAACATAACCATTATAGGAACTGGGTATTTTTATTTCCCAATGAATTCCCACCACTTGAAGTATTGATGGAAATTGGGTTTTTGGGTAGTGTTTCTATGTGGTTTGTGGGGTTGGGTTTTCTCTCTAACTTGTCATAATTTAGAGATAAAACCCTACCATGAATGTCTTTTTAGATATTGATTAAACTCGATACTATGGAAATAAGGCATCCATTTCCTCCTCCCTTTCCCACCTAAGTCCTTCAAGTATTATGAAGTTTCCTCTTACTCTTCCTCAACCATTTCAAATCATTTTTGAGTATAATGTATGATCTTGGAGATTAATAAGGACTTATCTATATAATGTTAATACATAATATAGATGCTTTCATTACTGATGCAGTGATGCAAAAACTAAGTGATCATGGATCGAGTATGGGATCCTGAGATTAGCTATCAAAACCATTTTCTCACTTGTCTTACTATGTTCTTCATATTTGTTTCCTTGTAACACCAATAGAGTTTGTTGTGTAGTTATTGATTTCATATGAAGTGAAAAAAATTTCTCCTAGAACATTTCTAACCAACTGAAGGAACTAAAAAGCTCTCAAACACAAACTTTGTTGATTACATATTTTGAATTGAAATAAAAGGTAGTTCTTATTATTATTTTCAAGTTATGTCTTTGATAGATTTGTACATTTTTCAATCATCAAATGTTATATTTCAATGCCAATTTTCTTTACTTAACTTCTTCCATGTGTTTATTTTACCTTGACTATGTTCTGCTCAATTCTTTTTGCAATGCATTGCAGTTTTGTAATGTCATATCAATTTGCACTCAAATAAATTTAATATATGCAAGTAATATTGTTAGTGAATGAGTATACGAGTGTAGAAACAAGTGAACCTCCCTAGTTCAAACAAATTGGATATCGAAAAAAAAAAGAAAATGCATACACATCTTTCCCTAAATTAATCAAGTATTGATGAGGGACAAAGAAGGAAAGACTTACCTCTTGAATGATGTTTGTTTTCACTGCCTTTTAGCTACTATAATCCAACTTCTTGAATGAAAAACCTATAGAAGATTCACCACAAACAAATACCAAGTGGATTGTACTACAAACAACTTAACTCATCGTAAATGACCAATTAAATTCACTATAAAAGATATTAGCAATCAGATATGGGAAAGGAAATGCATCATTTTATTATAAAAAACATAAATAATTACAACCATATCCTTGGTGTTGTAGATCCCTTCCAGTGGGTTTATTTTGCTCAAACTTGTCACACCTATCTCGGGAAGAATGGGCATAAAGAGTCTAGCACCCTAGCCAAATTTCTCTAACATCTATCTACTATCAATTCCTCCTCCCCTCACCCATGGCTAAGAGCTTCATTCATAGGACAAAGAGTATAAGGGGAATATGAGAGGATAATGGAAAGAGAGTGAGGGAGAATCCCCATAGATATGTAATTCAAGTAAGATCCAAACAAATAGGATGGAAATCTAATCCAAATAGATTTCATTCTAGAAACCTCTCAAAGATCTAATTTTCTTTCCGTACGAAGGGTGGAACGACCTACAATGGGGAAACATGTGTCTCAATGGGGGGACACAGTTTGTTGTATAGGAAAGGTACGCCATAGACGCAGGTTGTAGTGAGACACACCACGTCAAGTGATTTGCAAAGCAGGTTGCTGGTAGAGAAAAGCGTGTCAATGTTACAAAATATGTTAATCTACCGTGCAAGGAAATCAACGTTCATTCTCCATGGTATTACCTTTCGTGGTTGTGATAGTGCTAGGATACAGGGTTCATGATACTTATGAAAATTTTGTGTAACAAATATTGTATGTATTAGTAGCATGGTATTTTTTAAGGATTCTAATATTATAATTAAGTATAGTATTCTAGGCGATTGTTCTGGATTGAAAAAACAAGTTTATAGATATGTAGGTGAATATTAAATATGAAACATAAAATTAACACTGAAATGTATAAATTTTGGCAAATATTATGATTAAAAAACATATTTTATGTAAATATAGGTGATATTATACACCAAATAGTGAATTTATTTTTTGAAAAAAACCGAAAAAATAGCCAATTGGCGAAATTTCGCCACTAAAAATTATCCTGATTGGTAGAACTGACATATGTGAGAAGGATGTTGGCTTTCTTCATACAAAGTTTGTTGATGAGAGATTATCTAAAAAATGTTGATTTTCACATATTGCATCAATTCGAAATAGAACATGTTGTCTCACAAGATGTCTTGGATTGACATCCACAATATATTAGGGATGTTCCAGGCTCAGGCCGATCATTCCCATCAGAAGCACAACAAAAATTTGGATAATGTAATAAAAAATACAACAAAAACCATAACATTGTAATAAAATTTTATCACATTCAATGTAATTGTTGTTTCCTCTTTTTATCCACTCAAATAGGGGACAATGTTTTCTTGTTTGTTTTGGTATTTTTAATTTTTGGTAGAGTTTGTAATTGTGATTGCAATTTTGCAATGTTTGATACTTTTGAAAAAATGTGTTCCCATAGATTGATTAAACCCTTATAATGTTGTGTTTTGATTGATATTTGTATCTTAGTTGTTATCTTATGTAGTTGTCTTATTATTTTGTGCATTCAGCAATGATAGAGGTCAATGGGTTGGTGTTTGGAATTATGTGACTAAGTTGCCTAAGCTCAATTCTTGAGGTGCCGGCCATTGACAAGAAAGTCAAACAACAACACTTCCATATCTGCTAAGTGGGGACAACGTACTTTTTTCTATATAAAGTATAAAGAACAATTTCAACATTTTATTTATCATGTAAAGACCTCCCTTCTATATGAATATAATAACAATTTCCACATTTCTTGAAACATCAATTTAAGCTCTTTTAAATGGGACTTGCTACAATTAAATATTAATCTATTTCTTGTGTTGCAAGTTGGCATCCAGTGCCATAGCTCTTCATCACATGCCACATCCCCTTGGTGCATGCTGCAACCCTTAATGTAGTGTTGATCGAATTGAAAATCAATGTATCCATTGGTTGACCACCATGCCTTCTCCCAATGGGTACTCTTCTTCCCCAGGTAACCCCTAGCTACAACGGTTTTGTATGTGAGAAGAAAAAACTTAGCACCATTGGAAGTGAATATTCATGCTTTCAGGCCTCCCAACCTTAACCACTTCCAAGGGACCAAACTCTCCATTAGTCACTATATATTTTAACATAACCACAAAAATAAAAGATGTGTATAGCTTATGGATTTACGTTTTGTTTTGTTTTTATATAGTTTTAAGTCTTCACCATGGGTCCTTTAGAATCCAAATTCTAATTATTTTACAATAATTATACTATTATTCATCCTTCCTTGTGTATTTTTATGAGCCATTTACACAATTAATTCATTATTAAAAATTAAAAATTTGGGATTTTCCCTCTCCTTCCAATCAATCTTCCTAAAATTACTCCTATGTGTTTTCTTGATTTGCTCTTCCTTTCCTACATGTGTGTGCACACTTAGTTTACTTTTCCCCTTAATTGATTCTCCCTTTTAATTAGATTTTCCTATTATATTTCTTCTTCTTAATTAAAGGGTTAGTTTCTCTTTATTTAGCTAATTGCTTATCCTCTTTTCATGCACATGTATTTATTTAAATTAATTTATTATTCACTAATTTTCTTTTCATAATTCATGCTTAGATACCTTTACATTTAAGTAAATCACTTGGCTTATCTTTTTATAGAAATGCATCTAACCATATAATATATCAACTTTTTAGTGACATAGAATTTACCAAGGTTCTATCCAGGGTGTCATGATCAAGCACATGCCCTTCAAATAGACCTTTTCTATAGTGGAGATGTGGCACGACAATAGAGGCCATGTTAACTCAATTCATCTTTTCCTTATTGAGATACTAATGGTCGTCAAGGAATAAGGTTGATGCCTTATTGTGCACCCCTCAGTCAATCATTGTGAGTGACTTAATATGCATCCTACCCACACGACAACATACATTTTGTGGGTAGAATTCTTGCTAACTTTTCAGCCCATTGCATGGAAACATCTACTAGTTATGGTGTGCATTCCCCCATACAACCCCATTACCCATGTGTGAATCATCGGCTATGCCTACACACCTGAAATCCACGTGCCATTAACTAGTTCATGCAAAATAATATGGATCCCATGCAACATTGATGCTAGGGTGGTTGCATGAAGTTGGATCCAATTTTTTGTGCCACCGGATATCAGGATTCCAAAATACATGATCTATTGTTTTTGTTGTAACTTTTGACTGCCTTCCCCATTTCCCAAACAAATTATATGGTCCACCAGAAGAAAGACAGCTCTATATAAAAAAACTCAAATTTTCATTAAGTTATGCCCATAAAGTGTTGCATGTGCACACATCATCCTTTTTTCAGGTTTTCAAAATTCAATAAAATCATAAAAAATGAAAACATCATGAATAATTTTGAAAAAATAGTCTTTCACTAGTACAAGTTGTCTTCTACATATATAAAAAACATGATTCAAAAATACTATCATTGAGTTCATATAGTGATAGAGGCGCATAGACATACATATTATATTGCGTTGAAAATTTGAAAAGCCAATTTTAGAAAAAGAAATTTTATAAACAACTACACAAAATTTCTAAAAGTAAAATTTAGATATTATCAAAACTTATTTGGTTTCCTATATTTTATCTTTTTACATCATCTTAAAATTCATTATGCAAGTACCTCCAATTTCCTCTTGAAGCTATCGGTTCATGTTTTTCAGTTTTATGTGGCAACAAAAGTGTTTTTAAAGGAGATCATGATTGTGCATCAACCCGCTACCTTGCGTTATTGCGCACTTGTGATTTCCTTGACTCACTAGAAAGAATTGTCAAAGCATATGACAATTATTACAACTGAAATATATATTTACATTTACCCCTTTAATGCATCATATCGTCAATGGTTAGTCATCATACATAAATCCATTTATGATCATTTATTTCGAACATAAGTAAAAATAGTAGGGTGATTATCATGCAATATAAATTGTTTTACATTAAATAGTCAAGACACATAGAATCAATCTAGGTCATTTGTGATCAGATGCCTTCAAATAATAACATAACATAATCAAATAATGTCTAAGCAAAACGAGCCACTACAATGTTTTCTTAACTTCTTTTCAATAGATAAAGAATGTTGAAAATCCAATGGAAGAAAAGAGCTATGCACCAAAGCAACTTCCCAACAAAGAGTGGGTTGTGAACAACATTTAAATTTAATTATCACTAACTCTTCTAGATCTAAAACAAAGAGATGCACCTAGAGCTTGCAAAAAATTTCAATGTAGTGTTGAATTGTCTAAGTGGATTGTTGATAGAGTTGAAGGCAACATGCCTAGATGTTCTCGACATAACATGTCCCATGTGTTGATGGTAGTACATGGTGGAATGGTCTTTTAATCATTGATTTCTATGAAATGGAAGTCTATAGTGCTACTCATATGTTTGGAATAATCCCACCATTGGGAAACTAATCCTTGCATATGGCAGGCCACCAAGGTGACTTTGTCTCTTTCTAATATCACGGTTTGATGTTGGAAGTATGAAGAGAAGGATCATATCCAATCCTAAACCTGATTGCCATTAAGAGCACCAGAAAACTATGGTTGGGTTAATTTGGAGTCTTAGTGTAGTCCAAATGTTGGATCGAAACTGGTCTTGATGAGATTTAGATCTTGTAGTTTTTTAGCCAGACAATAGACCATATGGATGCGCACATAAATAAGTTTATTCTGTCGTTGAATAATTTGTTGTTGCTACTAGAAAAATTGCATATATGTTTTTGCAAGGGAGGTATCCTCATGACTAGAGTTCTTCGCAGGAGCAATGACGTTCTTGTTGAGGTTGTGGAATAACATGAAAAGTGTGTGATGATAATGTGAAAGAGAGAGAGACAATAATGCCTCTTTGTGTACATTGGTTTTGCTGGGAAAAAAATGTTAAATGTTGTAGGGAATGGATACTTGTGAAGGTGCACATTGAAGGGCTAATGTAGAAGGGAGAGACTCTATTTTACATGACTACAAAAACTAGCTTTCATATAAAATTGATATGAGAACTTCTATTCACTCATAAACTAGTTTAATAAATAGCAATCAGAGCTCCACCCACTAACCAGTGTATCCTTGACATCTAAAATGAAGTAGTTACTTTGACCATGCCATCACCGTTATTTTAATAATAAAAAGTAATTAATTCTTACTAACGAGTGTATCCTTGACATCTAAAATGAAGTAGTTACTTTGACCATGCCATTACCTTTATTTTAATAATAAAAAGTAATTAATTCTTAATTACGGGATAAAAATTGTTCCAAATTACAAATATTTATGAAAATTTCATAATTATTTAACTTATGATGTGAAAGATTTATGACAGTTTAACCTTTGCTATCATGATTATGAATATAGGACAGACCGTGTGGTGCAACCGCACATTGTGGCGGTAAAGTCCCCACTGGCCGCTTCCCAATATGGTTTGCACATGTAGAAGCATGAAGTGCACATACTGCATAAAATGAGTTATCAATCTAGAGTGGTAAATCTAAAGAGTTACTAAACTCCCAAACTATCAAACCATCCATTTATGCATCGCACCATTCCATGGACTTAACTCATAAACGTTTGCTATATTAAAGCCCAAGCATATATTCCGTTTTCTGGACCAAGAATGTGTATATCCTGCTAAAGTCTGTGAGCTTTGTTAGATACAGTAATGCTTTCTCCTGAAATTATACATACAGAGCACAGCAAGTAGCAGTGATGGTTATTAATTTGAATACCACAGAATGAAAAGAATGAAATTCATCAAAGTGAAGTACCCACTATCTACAAGGGGTTTGTCCTTCCAGGACCCAGGCTGTTGATGTATCCTTAATATTCCCAGGAGAAGACTCTAATCAGTGATTTATCATAAACAAGAGGTGATCCAAGTTAAAGCCTCATGACCTTTCCAGGTCCCAGCTGGAGAGTCTAATCATTGATTCATCAGAAACAAGCAACCCAAGTTGGGTAGAGCCATAGCAGAGTCCTTTCCAGGTCCTAGCTGGAGAGTTTAATTTTTTATTCATCATAAACAAGAAGCAACCCAAGTTAGGTAGAGCCATAGCACAGAATCTCAATGTAAGCCAAGTAGACATAGAGATAAGGAAAAACCCTCGTTTTATGGAGCACACAGCCCATCTATGGCTAATACATTTGTACAATCCCTACGATGCTAATAGTCGTTAAATTAGAAACCAACAAACCCTAGCTTTCAACTATCCTCGGCTCTGGGATGAATCCCCTTGCTCAAATATATGAATATTTGTACCATCATTTGGACTATGTGGAACAACCACCTTGTCTTTACTTGATAGTCTCTTCAATGAACGGAGACGAATACAGGGGGATTTGAGCGATTGCCCACTTGGCGACACCGGCTGATCATGGCCGCAGATTAACCTAGGAGAACAAAAACCGTCCAACCTAGGAGAACAAAAACCGTCCACTCTTCGAGGTATATCTATGATGATTTTGTCGAGGGTTTTACGAGAAATCGATGTCGTCCCTTGGTCAGACAAGGCGGAGTTCGACACGGAAGGGATTCTCTTTTGAGTTGCCCAGAAAAGCATCTTGGTGGGATAAGTCGGAGACGGGAGAAACTCCTCTTGCCTGAACGAAGGGAAGAGATTGATATCGAGGTCGGGTTCCATGGAGGTCGATGCGTTGCCGTCTGAAACTAGGGGCACCTGCTGGTTTATTTCAGAGCTTCCCCCCGTCGAGGAGGCCTCCTCGTTGCCTACTAGGACCACATCTGAATCAGCGGGCGTGTCGGGCTGGACACTAGCTCGACACAGCGGGCAAGTCGAATGCGAATGGAACCACATGTCGATGCAATCAACGTGGAAGCTGTGGTGGCATTTCGGGAGCAGTCTCGCCTTCTCATTCTCTTCGAATTCGCTCAAACAGACTGCGCACTGGAGCCCGTCATTGTGATTCTTCGACTGATAAACGAACACGGGAATCGCTTCTATCGCCGACTTGCCAAGCCCGACTCTCTCGAGTCTCGGGGGATCCTGCTGGCCGACAAACTCAAGACGACGGCGTCGAAAAGAAGCCCTACGCCCCCAGAAGCAGTACGCGTATATATGCAGACCGACAACGAAGAGAACGACCGCAAACAGAAGTAGGATGGCAACAATCAGGATTTTGCTGCCGATGGCCATGGCCGTAGAATCATGACCTGCACCATCCCTGTTGAAAAGCTGATCGTTAGAATCCATAACGCGACAGTACTAAAAGCGCTCTGAATGATTGCTGTTATTCTGTAAAGCTCGAGCCGACTCATAGGTATACGCAAACGATTGTGAATTCAATTAAAAGGGGGAATCGGGAGCCCGAGAACGTGCACGGAAATTTCAGGCAGGCAGCTGCTAACAGCACGACTCCGTTTTCTTCGTTCAACGCAGTCGATGATCCTGATGTCATCTTCATGAAATCACAATAGAATTGACTCTCCCATTTAGCCGCCCCATTACGACACCACATTGCAATTCCCTTGCTGTAATATGAAATGTTCGGGAATAGTTATCCGACATAACCCTTCAACGGCGCAGCCTCAAACGCCTCGGCGTACGCATGAATTTTGTCGGTTTGCCGTGATGTAAATTGTATTTGTTTGTGCTGTCGGATGTATGTATATTGCTAACTGTATGGGCTGCATTGATAATTTTTCATTATATTGATATCCTTGACCTCACTCATGACGAAATAAAAAATCCGACAGCTAGTGCTCAACTAATGTCAAAGATTATGGGAAAACGAGTAAGTGTAAATCAGGTGGTGGGCCTTCGTGTAACTAATGTCAAAGATTGTGCGTGTCAACAACGTTCACGCCATTTTAATGAAGTGATAATGTCAATTCAACACGGATTAACTTTCTACCAAATGTCTGAAGTTAACACATACCTACTTGATTTATCTAAAACAACATCAACGTTGACATGTAGGCTTCCACGATAAAAATGAGTTTCTTGATTATTTTTACGGTTCATGATTATTTTTACGGTTCAAGGTGTTGTTTTTACTTATTATCAGAATATAGTTATTTCAAATTAATTTAGTCAAGCAGTCAGAAGGAATCTAAATTTTTTATACACTAAAAACATAATTTACATTTTAAGAAATTTGATTTCATATTTTTTTATTTTATTAATATAGATCTATTTTAAATTTAATTTTTTTATACGCTAAAAAATAATTTATATTTTAAGAAATTTGATTCTATATTTTTTTTTTTTATTAATATAGATCTATATTTTAAATGGGATCAACTAAACATGGAGAGGGATCAAAGTTTTTTATGCGTAAACCTCTTTTTAAAGTGTAAATATTGAAGGCTTTAATTTATCTAATTTGTGTAGTTTTTATATATGTCTTTGTAAATGTTTAAAATAGTAGACATGTTTCTTTTATAATTTTTTATTATTACAATAAAAAAGACATTTGTGAGCTCCAAGATGAGCAAGGAAGAAGTTACACATCCTCCTACTAAGGTATAAAATGCACCCCTTCCCAACAATAAGCAAGCATAGATTCATTAATCATTTTAAAAAAAAATTGTAACATTATAGCACTTAAAACTTCAACAATATTTTGTACAAACAATTTTATACACGCCAAATTACACTTTGCACATGCATATTTCAATAATTAATGCATGCACTTCAATGGCTTGCATATACACATCTCAACAACCTATGCATGCTCTTTTCCAATAATTCACTTGGCACATCTACAACCTAGAATGTTAATCATTATCAAATGGTTACATACATGTCAATAACAATACACAACACAAAGAAAATGATCATATGTCACTAAATTCACAATGACAATGTTGAACTACCTTGAACAACTACACGAGTATTCTTGTAATTTAGGTTTGTCTTAGAGGAAGTTATTAGGAAATGTCTTTTCTCTCATACATTGTGTTTATATAAAGAAATATATAGAAAGTTTAGAGTGATATGCACAATGTTATGTTTTAATTTGCTTTGCCCACATTTTATTTATTATTTGTTTTATTTTTAACGATGCTTAGACAACCATAAGAAAATTTGTCCTATGTTTAAGCTGCCCTTGCCCATATATGCATCTTAGAAGCAACAAAAACATGATTTGTCACGGAAGAAAGTGCATGATAATGGAAGAGGGATTGTAAGGATGATGTTGATAGGGATGAACATGAAGATGTGTAAGACAACGCAACTATGGGCACACAAATTGAACACTACACATAGAATAACACCACATTCAGACAACACAAAAATTAAAGAAAGAAGCATGCTAAAGGAAGATACAAGGTTAAGCTTAAATTGGACAATTAAGTTCATTGCTAAAGAGTTTTTGATGAATATGAAGAGAGGAGGAGGACTTTAAGTAGTCAATCAATGAAATAAAGGGCATAAGAAATAAATTAAGTATAAACAATCTAATCAGGGAGCTGCAAAATAGTAAGTTTATTTTAATTGAGTAAAGAATTGACAAATGACCAAGTGAGGAGCCAAGTATTGGGAATTTTTGAGTTGCATATGCAATTTGTACTTTAAATATTAACTAGTATACCTCTTAAGTAGGGGGGCATAATGTTGAGTTGGGTTGGAGTGGTTATGTTGCTCAAATGTAAGAGTAGTTTTTTAATGGTGTCACTCATACCTAATCCTATGGGATTGAGATATATTATACATATTGTAATATTGAATATCTTAACATTCATTATAAAATGAGCAGTCAGATACCATTGGAACCAAAATGCTAAAAGTATCCTCAATGGTGTATAAATAAACCATTCTCGTTCAATACAATCATCATTAACCATTAGAGTTATTCATATAGGCATGATAGTGGTATCAATGTCCCATTCTTTTTGTCATAACTCCATGATTTTTTTCTAGTTTACATCCTCTTTAGTATGGCATCTTCCCTCTGTAGTACCACCTCCTCCATTTCTATCATATTCTCCACCTCTCTTGTTCAACATACTTAACTAAGCATTTTCCCTCAATTTTGTGTGACCTTTGTCCATCTGCACAAGGAATCTCTCCATCTCTGCAAAACCTAATCTTCATCCACGACCACTTCAAGCGCCTTGGTGTGTCTCAACTTGAACCCAACCTCATGCAACCTCTAACATCTCCTCTTAACCCTGTCATATACTTCACTCCCTCTCTGATTTTTTTAACCTCCATGATTTCTCTCTAAGTGAAGAAACTAGCATTAGAGAAAATTCGGGGTCTAAAATGGGCCTTGTAAGAAAAAGTTTCAACCATAATTTCTTGATGAATTGGAATTCAAGAACCAATAATGATTTCAAGATAAAGTTTCAACCATAATGGTTGACTTGGCATATTTGTCATAAAGAAAACTACTTTTTTTCTTTGTATTTTCAACATATATCCCTATGGTTTTACTCAAATTTTGAGTGGGAGCACTCGTTGGTTGTGAAATCGAAATTTAATTCCGCATCCAACGAGTGCTCCCACTTGAAATTTGAGTAAAACCACACGGATATATGACGAAAATAAAAAGAAAAAAAATAATTTTTTTCTCCCTTCCTCCAAAATTCATAAATATTATTTTAAAATGTTAACTATTGTTTTATTGTTTTCCTTAGGAGGCCCATTTTAGACCCCAAATTTTCTCCAATGGTATATGCGAATGAAGACACCATTTGCATGGGTATTCACCTTAGCACGTGTGCTCCCTCTATGATTTTTTAAACTTACACTTGTATTTGAAACCTCCAATGACAACTATCATAACCACCATTCGAAATTTGTGGGTTGCATCTAGAGCTTCCAAAGGAAAAGTATAATTTATATTGTTCCAATAGTGAGTTGTTGATCAAGAAAACATCATCCTGTTCATGAATTTTCTATTGAAAAGAACCAATCAGAATGCTCCGAGCAAGACCATGTTCAATATTCCTCACATTGTGACTCAGTATTTTTTTTTAAATCCATTGGAAAGAATTAATTCAATTAACATGATGGTCACTAGTTGCTCAACGGTAATTGAATTTTGTTGTTGAAATATACCCAACTATTGTGCATTCATACATTCAATGCGTGGAGAACCATTCATTATGTGCATTTACAATGAAGGAGCGTGAAACCCTATAGTAGGGAAACTCTAATTCAATCAATCATATCTAAATACAAACCATAATATAGATGATGATAATAATGAATCATTTATGCCATGTATGAACATTCAACACTTCGGTATCTAAAGAATAAAGAAAACATTGATTTGTATATGTGCTAGGTATTTCTCTTCATTTTTGCATTTTTTGTTAGTATTTTTGAGATTTTGTTAGATGAAAAAGGTGGAAACATTCACATATTTGCATAGTTTGAAGTGATTTTCTCCTAACGATGCATTTTCAGAGAGTACATAGAAGAAAGAATTACAGAGGTAGGGAGGTAGTGAGAGATCTTGTCTTCACTATGTTCATTCTGGAAAGAAAGGACATGAGGCAAAGACATGCAAATTTCCTAGGAAAGAGATCTAAGAGAGGAAATACCATAAAGAAGAAATATGTGAATCTCTTGAATCAGGTAAAGATCTTGAATCCGCTCATTTCATTGTTTCATATTGTAATATTGGTGTAAATGAAGCTTTGTTCAATGCTTGATTTTCTTCTTGGAGAAATATTTGGCTGCTTGATACTGGTGAAACCTCCTATATGACATTTAGAAAAAATATTTTGAAGAATTAAATGGCAATGTAGATGGTGAGTATATTTTGTAGGTAAGTCCAACCTCAAGCCCAGGGGAATTGACATCACCAAGATCGAATTGTCTGGAGCTACAAGGAAAATGATTTGTAGTTGAGGTTATAGTATATGCTCCTCTAAAAAGACCCCAAATATCCATTTATAATGGAGATCACTAGTGGAGGCGAGGAGGGAGAGGTTTTAGCGATTTTTTTTTTTTGGGTGCATTTAAGCATACAAAACACACACGTGCGTACACCACATGAATGCACAAGTGCTAACAAAAATCATGTGGCACCACTGGTGGAAACACTATCAAATGAAACAAAACTAAAATTTTACAATGGGTGTGTTAACATTACTAAAGCGTACCAGTTCCCAATCGATTTGAAAGCACCAAAGTAAGGTAAATGGATAGTGGAGGGAACCAAATTACAGTAATTTCTTATTTGAAATTTTAATTTTTTAGTGTGGCAGTTCTAAACAATAGCACTGGGCATTCAAAATCAGGGCACACCATATTAGGGTTAAAAAAATACCAAATTAAAAAACATGTATTAGATTAATTGTTTTACTTTTAATTTACATTTCTAGTTTTGTCATTCTAACCAGCCGCGCCAGGGCATTCGCGGTTTGGGTGCACCGTAAAGTGTTAAAGATAAAAATTTACCAAATTAAAAACACATATTATATTTTTTTTAAATTTTCATTGTCGGTCCAGTTGTTTTCCATAAATGCATCAAGGTGGTAAAGTTTCGGGTGCACCGCCCTAGGTTTAAAAGAAATTTTTAATTTAAAAACCATGAATTATATTAATTTTTATTTGTGGTTTAGTAGTACTAACTAACCACACTAGAACATTTAGGTTTCAATCGCATCGTACAAGGGTTAAATAAAAATGTTATTGAATTTAAAAAACAATTTTTACTATCTCTACCATGTCTTTGATCCCCTCAGAATTGGTTTCATACCTTCCCTTCTCTGACTCCCTACCATGCATGCTCCACGTGGAGGCATTTATCGATTCCATTGATTGCTAGTGGAGTTTGAATTTTCCCAAACAATGGGCGATATTTGAAATTTGGTATACATTACAACCATGCCTCCCTACCACGCAAGTGAGCAAGTAAACTCTTTGTTACCTCCTAATTTGAATTTTTAGCGGATTAAAATTTCAAACTAAACTTTATTTTCTCTTTAATTTAAAAAAATTAAAAAAACTTGTGTAGTGTGTTTGAGCCATTCATCTCGCACTGCACCATGGTGCACCATGTAAATCTATAGGGTGCACCATGACCGGTTTGTTTGTATATGTAGCACACTGTATATATGGTGCGTTATAATGTGCATAACGCAACAATAAACTAAATTTAAAAAAAACACAATGTTAACTAGTGCACATTGTAAATAAGAACACACTGAATTGACAGTGTGTTGACGTGTAACATGATCACCATTATCCACATAAAATATTAAAACTCACAAAGAGATACTCCTACTATGATGTTATCTATCAACACATGTGCATAGTGGACACTGCAATAATGTGTCCACAAAGCTCTGGTGCTTCATATTCATGGACACAATGTCAAACTAAACATATTTTAAAAATTACGATGTTAACCAGTGCACTTTGTTAACATTTCTGCACCGTTTCTACGGTGTGCTGAAGTGTAGCAAGTGCATCATTATCCCATTAAAAAAATTTATAAAACCCACAAATATATACTCCCACTATGGTGCGCTCTATTAATATTGTTGTTGTTAGTTTTTCAAGATTCAAACTAGCATTATGTTAGGATTTTTAACTGAGAGAACAACAAGTACAGCAATCAAGCACAAGAGACAATGAACAAAGTGTTTTTCCTTGGGGAAACCATAAATGGAGAAAACCCCGCAACTTCCTTAGAGATAGAATCAGCACAAAAGGTAAAACCCCAAAACAGTAAGATGATCTCCCAACAGCAGTAACCTTCTTCTTGTCTAGCCCCAGTGTCTTCTCCTTCCTCAACTATGCACTACACTTGAGTGTGTTTGTCATGTGTACTAAATAGAGAGTCCAGCTCTCTATTTATTCTAATCTCAGCATGACTAAAACCCTACTAGGACCAACCTCTCTAGGAGAGTCTAATAACCCTAGTGCCCTGAAACTGCAGGGACTTTAACCCTTAGACAATAGGAGGGTTACCCACAATGACTTGACATGACTTGTTTACATTATAGATCTTCCCGATCAGAATATCGGGGCATGACATGACATAATAACATCCCAGAATAAACAGCGGGTTACAATAGATAAGAAATACAAGTGAATACATTTTGAAGTTACAATTACATTAACACTCCCTCTTAACTAGGAAGGTATTATCTCAACACAATTTTCATCACTGGTCTTCTTCTCTGGATCTTCTTGTTATCTGCATCTCCAAGTCATCTTCGTCTTCAAGTCATCTTTATCTTCATGCCATCTTCATTTGTGGATCTGGATCATCACTCGATCTGGATCATCATCACTGGATCTGGATCATCACTGGACATCATCACTGGATCTGGATCATCACTAGATCTAGATCTCTCGGAGTCATCATAACTGGATCTGGATCATGGCTCGATCTGGATCTCCTCTGGTCATCATCATATGTGTTATCTCATGATTCTTCTCGTCACATGAATTTCTACAAAGCCAGCCTTCTTTCATGCTGGTTGTAGGCCTAGCCATCATGTAGGTCTTCTTCAGCGCTTATATCTGACCTACTTGTCAGAATGCCCTGCCCAACACTTACATCTGACCTACTCATCACACTCACATATGATCATGTAGGAGCCTACAATCACATCAAAAAGGCCCAACACTCACATTCACCAACATGATAGGACATCACTATCATCTGTGAAAAGGCTTCAGCACTTACATCTGACCTGGTAGGAACCAAATCCTACACCCTCACTAGAATGGCCCCCAGTCCCAAACTGAGCTACCTCGTAACGAACCAGGTGCCTCCATTCTCCTGGAGAATGGAAGTTGCCCTTATATCTGACCTGGTAGGAACCAAATCCTACACCCTCGCCAGAATGGCCTGCACTCACATCTGACCTGGTAGGAACCAAATCCTACACCCTCGCCAAAATGGCCCCCACTCCCAGACTGAGCTACCTAGTAACGGACCAGGTGCCTCCACTCTCTCGGAGAGTGGCAGTTGCCCTTATATCTGACCTACTCGTCAGAATGGCTAGCACTCATATCTGACATGGGAGGAACCTAATCCTTTAGCCATGACAAAATGGCTCAGCCCTTACATCTGACCTGCTCGTCAAAATGGCTCTCTCAGTCCCAGAATGAGTGTTCCTGGTAACTGACCAGGTACCTCCATTCCCAGAATGGAATTCAACACTCATATCTGACATGGAAGGAATCAAATCCTCTCGCCATGATAGAATGGCTCAGCCCTTACATTTGACCTGCTCGTCAGAATGGCTTTCGGACTCGTCACTTCCCTTTGGAAGGGACCTCAATCTAGAGAACACCAAGCTTCTCCCTGAAGTACTCAAACTTCACTCTAGCCAATGGCTTCATCAACACATTATCTATCTGATCGTCCGTCGCAACATACTAGAGCTTCACTGCTCCCCTTTGCACCATATCCCTGATATAGTGATACTTGATCTCGATATGCTTCGACTTGTCATGGAACACTGGATTCTCTGACAACTTCACACAACTCTGGTTGTCAAAATGTATACAAGTAGCATCCAACTGGAGATTAAATAAATCAGACAGTAGCTTCCTCAGCCATACTGCCTCACAACTAGATGAACAAGCTGTGAGATACTCTGCTTCAGCTATACTCAGTGCCAGACAGGATTGCTTCTTGCTAAAGTAGGAGATCACACCTGATCCCATACTGAAGCAACACCTTGAAGTGCTCTTCCTATTGATGGCACTGCCTGCCCAATCTGAATCAACATAACCCTCCAGGTTAATCTTCTTATTCACATCGTACTTGAGCCCATAATCAACTGTACCCCTCAGGTACCTCAGAATATGCTTTGCAGCAATCAAGTGAACATTTTTTGGATCTGTCAAGAACTGGCTCAAGGTGTTCACAGCAAATCAAATGTCTAGTCTCGTGTTTGTCAGGTACATCAAGGACCCAATCATCTGACGATACATCGTAGCATCAACCGACTCTGATGAAGCATCGCTCAATAGCTTCAGGTTTGATGCCATAGGTGTGGCCATGGCTTTGCAGTCTATCATCCCAAACCTCTTTAGGATCTCTACTGCATACTTCCCTTGTCCAAGGAAGATTCCATCTGCACTTTGCCACACCTCCACGCCTAGAAAATAATGCATCATACCTAAATCCTTCATTTCGAACTCAGCAGCAAGCTTTCTCTTCGTATCAGCAATCAACCCATCCATACCTGTCACAAATAGACCATCTACATACAGTAGAAGCATCACTGGGTTTCCATCTTCAACCTTGTAATAAAGGTTGGAATCTGCTTTACTCTTGGTAAAGCCCAAACTGGATAGAAAGCTGTCAATTCTGCCGTACCATGTCCTGGGTGCCTATTTCAAACCGTACAGGGCTTTCTTCAATCTGCACACATGAGACTCCCTGTCATGTGTCTCAAAACCGAGTGGTTGTTCTACATACACTTTCTCTTCCACTACACCATTCAAGAAAGTAGTCTTGACATCCATCTGGTGTATCTTCCATTTCATCACTGCAGCTAGAGCAAGTACTGATCTGATGGAAGTGTGTATGGCTACAGGTGCAAAGGTTTCTTCATAATCTATTCCTTCTTTCTGAGAGAAACCCCGAGCCACAAATATTGCCTTATATTTTTCAATGCTACTGTCTGCAGCATGTTTGATCTTGTAGATCCATTTTAAAGTTATAACTGACTTCCCGTCTTGTCTTGGGACAACATCCCAAACATCATTCTTCATGATTGATTGGTATTTTTCAATCATAGCAACCTTCCATTCTTTCCATTCTACCGCTTCTTCATAACTAGAAGGTTCTTTATCAATGAAATCACATAGTAATTCTACATACGCGGAGCAGGATCTGGTCCTCTTTCTTTCTCTATGATTTTCTTCTGGAGCCCCATATCTTTCAGCACCTTGGATAAGTTCTTGTACCCAAGTAGGTTTCCTCTTATGAGGATTCTTCTCCAGGGGTGGATCTACAGGTCTTTGTGGTTCTTCAAATTCTCGATCTTCTTCTTGAGTTTCTTTGTTTATGGTTGTATCATGAATTCTGGGTGCTTCTACTTCTTCAGGTTCTTCAGCAGGTCTCTTTCTGGATTTGTTGTAAGTTGTGTCTTCATCAAATGTCACATCCATGCTAATGTCAATCTTCTTGTATCCTGGAAAATATATTATGTAAGCCTTCGAGCTTTCAGAGTATCCCACAAATATACCCTTCTTTCTTGAAGGATCTAATTTTGTTTTCTTCTCTTTTGGAATGTGTATGTACACAGGACAGCCGAATATTCTGAGATGGCTGACTTCTGGTTTCTTGCCAGAGAAGACTTCTTCAGGAGTCTTGTTCTCGAGTACTCTATGTGGAGTACGGTTCTATACATACACCGCTGTTCTGGCAGCTTCCGCCCAAAGATGCATAGGAAGGTCTTGATCATGAAGCATTTCTCTTGCAGCTT
The DNA here is from genome assembly GCA_001517045.1 of Pseudotsuga menziesii. Lineage (NCBI taxonomy): Eukaryota > Viridiplantae > Streptophyta > Pinopsida > Pinales > Pinaceae > Pseudotsuga > Pseudotsuga menziesii. The sequence goes on from LPNX010440190.1 coordinate 26,945, forward strand.
CCATGACAGTTCTATTCTTCCTATCTGCAATCCCATTCTGTTGTGGATTATAAGGAGTGAACAACTCCCTCTTAATCCCTGATTCTTTGCATAGCTCTTTGAATTCATTTGAAGTGAATTCTCCGCCATTATCTGATCAAAAGGTCTTGATCTTCTTTTCAATGTGATTCTCGATCACAACTTTGAATTCCTTGAACTTGCTGAATACTTCATCTTTGTTCTTCATGAAGTAAACCCATGTCTTCCTATAAAAGTCATCAATAAAAGAAACATAATATGCATACCCGCTTAGTGAGTTTGATGACATATGACCGCATACATCGGAGTGGATGATTTCCAAGATTCCTTTTGCTTTGCTTTCGCTGCTTGGAAATGTCTTCTTTGTATTCTTTCCTTTCGCACATCCTTTGTAGACCCCATCATGTTTTGCTTGGATTTCTGGAAGACCTTCAACATCTTTGCTTGCAAGTGGTAGTGCTCTGTAATGCACATGTGCAAGCCTTCTATGCCAAAGTTCACTTGGCTCTACTATGTCATGGACCAAGGCTTGTTTTGGATGGCCCTTTAATTTGTACAATCCTCCTTCTTGTTCTCCAATCACCACCACATCATCGATAGTCTTTCCTTTTGGCCACATGATGACTTGACCATCTATGAATGCAACCCGCTTTCCTTTTGCATATAATGCCGATATGGAGAGGAGGTTCTTCTTGAGTCCTAGCATAAACAATACTTTCTTCATTGTTAGAGACTTTCCAGAGTCTAGCTTATAGGAAGATTCCCAACTACCTTTTATTAGATATTGGTAGTCATCTCCTAGCTTCACCTTGTGAGGTGATTCATGTTCTAACAGTCTCACAAAGGATTCCTTGAATCCTGTCATATGTTTGGAAGCCCCGCTATCTATGAGCCAATCATTTCTTCCATGAGTAATTTTTCCTGTGAGAGCGGAAAACAAAACATATTCATCCTCGCTTGAAGAATCTTCACTTTCATATCTGGTTCTTTTCTTGGATGGTTCATCATCCTCTGCAACATGAGCATGATGTCTTCTTTTGTTGCGATTTTTTGTTAGTTTTTGTTTCTTAGGACAATTTCTTGAATAATGTCCTACTTCATCACATGTATACCATATGATCCTAGACAAATATTTTCTAGTGTTATCTTTGTGAGAGTGCTTACCTATGGAGTGATGAGATCTTCTTTTGGTTGACTTGGAGTGTACCGTGAGAGCTTGATCTTCACTTCCCATATTTTCTTCTAGAGCTGCTATCCAAGCTTCTTCTTGAGAGCACTCTTCCCATAGTCTGCTGAACTTGACTAACGTCTTTCTAGCACAGATCCCTTGGATGAAAGAATCCCATGACCTAGGAAGGCCATTCAAGGTAGTCATCACAATCTCTGCATTTTCCACTTCTTCATCTACTACTTCTAGTTGTTCCTTGATCTGAGAAACTCTTGTGAAGTAATATTGGATTGTTTCTACATTCTGAATCTTCACATTCTTTAGTTGGTTTCTCAAAGTCATCTTCCGGTTTATGTTCTTCCCTTCAAACAATTTGGTTAGGGCATCAAACATAGCTTTAGGTGTCTTTAGGGAGGACACCTGTGGTATGAGATGATCCTTGATAGAATCAGCAATGATTCTCTTTTCCATAACCAACTTCTTCTCATGCAAGGCCTTAGCCTCCTCTCCCTCTAGAACTGGAACCTCCTCATGGATGTAGGAGTCTAACTCATTCTCTTTTAGGACCAGGGAGATCCTATACTTCCAGGCTCGGAAGTTATCAGCTCCCTCAATATTTTCATCAAGCTTGGTATGATGAGACATCTTAACTAAGAACCTCAAATGGAAATACAAAATATTTTAGATCTTACCAAGTCAAGATGTCGGACCTGAATTTTGAGCTGAAATCCTGTAGAGCTGGTTCAGGAGCAAATTAGGGTTTTGCTTTTCTGGATTTCTATCCAACCAAATGCTTTGAAATTGATCCCTAACTTCGATTTTGGGGAGGAGATAAATCTAGTCCTGGAATCATTGAAAAATTCCTCTTCTGTGATTTTCGGCAGCAGTGTCGGGTCCAAAACTGAAAAACCTCAGAATTGGATTCTGCTTCAATAGAAAGATGCGCCCTAAGGAGGAGATTTATTCCACCTTACTTTTGCTGAAAATCTATGGAGAGAGATACACAAATTAGGAATCCCTAGTTCTCGTAGCTGCACAGTGTCCTCTTCTCAAGCTAGCTCTAATACCATGTTAGTTTTTCAACATTCAAGCTAGCATTATGTTAGGATCTTTAACTGAGAGAACAACAAGTACAGCAATCAAACACAAGATACAATGAAAACAGTGTTTTTCCTTGGGGAAACCATAAATGGAGAAAACCCCGCAACTTCCTCAGAGATAGAATCAACACAAAAGGTAAAACCCCAAAACAGTAAGATGATCTCCCGACAGCAGTAACCTTCTTCTTGTCTAGCCCCAGTGTCTTCTCCTTCCTCAACTATGCGCTACACTTGAGTGTGTTTGTGATGTGTACTAAATAGAGAGTCCAATTCTCTATTTATACTAATCCCAGCATGACTAAATTCCTACTAGGGCCGACCTCTCTAGGAGAGTCTAATAACCCTAGTGCCCCAAAACTGTGGGGACTTTAACCCTTAGACAATAGGAGGGTTACCCACAATGACTTGACATGACTTGTTTACATTATAGATCTTCTCGATCGGAACATCGGGGCATGACATGACATAATAACATCCCAGAATAAACATTGGGTTACAATAACAAGTGAATACATTCCGAAGTTACAATTACATTAACAGTTGCATCGTGTATGGTGCAATTAAATGTCCTCAATGCATTGGTGCTTCCTATTAATGGACACACCATAACTCATATTTATAAAATATTATTGGTGCATTGGAAAAGACCCCACGCATTAGTGCTCTTTCTGTAAAAGTGCACCATAAAACTAAATATATTTAAAAAAATGAGCACAGTAGACGGTGCACTCCACGTGTAACAAGGGCATCATTATGCTGATAAAAAATAATTGTAAATTAAAAAATACATGCTCTTGTTACAATGCACTTTAAAAAGGTTTGCGCCTCGTTGGCGGTGCACTGATGTGTCTGCACTACACTGATGCTTCCTATTGATGGAAGGAACATTCTTCATATTTACAAAATATAGCTGGTGCATGAAAAAACACACATGCATTGGTGCATTGAATTGAAAAGTGCACCATCATTATTTTAAACAATAAATTATCACATGGTGCGGTAGGGTCAATCTAGTCCAACATTGACGATGCTTCTATTGTTGTAACACACTATTTAATTAGATGAGTTAAATTTTAGTTTATTTTATTTATGTGCATGGTGAATTTGTGTTATTCTAGTGCACTAGTTGCGGTGCTTTGTGTGAATGTAATTCAGGTGCACCACTTGGCAAACTCATTTACTTTGACAAAAAAAAATATTACTTGGTGTTAATAAATAAAGTGTTGATTTAATGGAATATTTAATGTTTATGTCTATTTATGATGTTGATCAATGTTATACATGAATCAGAGATGTCAACAGTGAGAATCGAACCAACAACAATCGACACTTGTTTACTAGTACATTTTCATGAAGAGCTATGTTGCATTACAACATTCAACAGGAGTTATATTGGTTTGTGATGTTCCTGAATGGTTATGTCTCATTGCAATGCTCATATTTCTAGATATATGTTGAATTAAACTAGGTTTACCAAGTTGACTATGGATAACCATGGTTAATGATGTTGTGAATGGTTGATTATGGTTAAATGTTGAATTTAAAATTATGTAGCGTCACCACATAAAGTGGATGTCTTGGAAAAATGTCACATTGCAAAATTGTGGGATATTGCAATGTAATATTAAATTGCAACATTAAGAGGTTGATAACATGGTTATCTCACATTCTGGCATCCATCTTGGCTAGATTATGTGTATTTGCTACATTCATCAGTGATTATGTCCAATTGCAATGTGGAAGGGTTATATCTCATTTTGAAATTCCCGAAGTGTTATGTTAGTTGGGATGTTTCTCAATGGATATATCACATTGATATTTTGATCTGGATGTACTTATGTCAAATTATTATGCTACTAAATAGTTATGTCATGATACAAACTTTGCCAAGGGTTAGTTCACAATGTCAAATTCCTGAAGTGTTATGTTGGATTGGATTGTTCCTTAATGATTATGTCACATTACAAATTTACAACGGTCAAAGTGCTTATCTATGTTTACCATGGCTGAATATGGTTACATGGACTATACATGATCATGGTTGACTATGGTTGACCACATTTAACTATGGTTGACCATTTTTTACAAGTGTTAACTATCCTTGATCATTTGGTTATTGATGTTTGATCATGGTTGAAAATGTTTGACTATGGTTGGCTATTCAATTGACCAACTTTGTCCATGTCTAACTAGTTGAATACAACATAATGTTTCCTTATGATATGTGTGATAACAATATTATGTCACATTGTGACATGAGGAACTTAACTTCAATATTATATGATAGTTCCACACAAAGAGGTTGATCATATTGTTATGTTGCATTGGGACTATGATTCATAATTGTTTATTATGTTTAATCATGCATGCCTATTTCTATTTATGGTAAACTATGGTGATTATGACTGACTCTTAATAGATCACGTTAAAATTATGGTTAGCCATTTTTTACAACTTAGTTGACTTTTGTTGAGCATGGTTGATGATATTTGACTATGATTGAACATGCTTCACTATGGATGACTATGTTTGACATGGTTTATTATATTTGACCATGCTTAACTATAGTTGACCATCATGGTTGAGTATGGTCGACTTTGCAATATGAATATGTTGAATTCAATATTATGTGGCATGTCACAATGTGGTTGACGTAAATATCATGTCACATTGAAAAAAACATTTTACTTGTATTTTATGTCATATTATAACATTAAACAACTTAAGTAAAAATTATGTCACATGTGCATTAAGCATTACGACAATATTGTATTACATTATAACAATAAAAGGTTGACTTTAATATTATATCACGTTGGTTGGCTATGGTTGATGCTGGTAAACTATGGTTGATATAGACAAATATCTCTCAATCTAGTTAACATGCATTAACTATGATTTATTTTAGTTAATTTTTGTGATGTTCCTTACCCTTGTTACTTGATATAATCAAACACTATAGTACAAGATTAACATGCAATAAACCAAAAATAAGCAACAAAAAACCATAAATACAAGACAATAATTACAAAATATGGAAAAAAATGACTCTTTGTTATTATGGAAACCATGTTCATAAGCCTCTTATGTTAGGGAAATCATTCACTTGAGTAGAGCTCCATTACAATATTCTTCATAAAACACTCTATAGACTTGAAGCTTCTTTAAATAGGATTCAAATGTCAAAAACCCTAACTGCTTGACATGGTCAAAATGCAATTTCCTAATGGGTCTTAATTAATAAAGAGATCCTTTCTAAATTGATTATTGAACACTAACTTATTCGGCCTCATGAAAATTTTATGGCCTTATACTGTGTATGATTAATTCTTAAATTAAGGTGAGTTAGGGTAGGACCATAACATGCACTCCCCCTTCAAAAGAAAATTTCCCCTCAAAACTAAAGGTGTGGAAATTTCCATAAAATGCTGGTTGGTTTCCAAGTGGCAATTTCTGGAAGCATGTCTTACCACTGGATCAAAACTTCCTTGAGGGTGCACTCTCACAATTGTATTTCCCTAGAATCCAATACTGCAACCAGTTGAATCCAAATGGAGCCTTCATCATCAAATTTTGGTAAATTGGTTTGTACTTTGTAATTTGATCCCACCATTGGAATAGGGTCCATAGAACATTGGAGCGAGCTTCTAATGGAGATGGGTCTTGAGAGATGTTTGTTTATATGGTTGTAGTCAAATACACACCTGATCCCCAACTTCAAAGGAGAGATTAAAGAAATGTTGGTCGACCTGTTGATTCATTATGTTTTGGGAAAGATTTAAATGATATTTGAGGATGCATAGAAGTGCATCCCTAGTGCAGAGTGTATCATCCACTTCTTGGACCCATGAAGTACTTGGTATATAGGAAATTAATGATAAGGGTTTGGCCATGCACTGCTTCAATATGGTGTCATATTTGTCGAACTATGATAAGTAGTATTATACCACCATTCATCTAGAGGGGGATAGTGTGCCCATTTGTGTGTCTTATTAGATGCAAAGCAGTGCACGCATTTTTCTAGGAACTTATTGACTGCTTCATTTTTACCATATGTTTTGGGTTGGTATGTTTTGCTAAGATTCAATTAAGTGCCTTGAAGTTTGAAGGGCCCTTTCCAAAACTTGTTGGTAAAAGAAAAGTCATGATTAAATACAATAGAAGTAGGCATGTCATCGAGTTTGAAAACTTTATCTATGACAACATGGACCACTAAAGAGGGTATGAAAGTGGGTGGTAAGGCACAGAAATCAGAATTTGGTCGGGAATTCTACTACCACCACAATGATTTTTTTATTACTTTCCTTACGAAGCCCCATAATAAAATATATAGATATGTCCATCCGTATATTATTTGGAATGGGGAGTGACTGCAAATCCCTTTTTGAATTCACTATTTCCCCCTTATGCCATTAAAAAATCTAGCAAGAAGCAAAAAAGTTATGGATATCTTTTTTCATTCCTTCCTAGAATAAAGAGTGCTTAATTTTTTCATAATTTCAATGAAATCATGAGTGACCTATTATGGGCGATGAATGTAAATATTCCAAGATGTTTGGTTTCAATGTTGAATACAATGTGAGAATGATGCACTCCGTATACCTATAAATATTTTGGTTCCATGTATACCCTGGTGGAGAAGTTAGTCTTCTTGAAGCCGTTTGATAAGGTGGTGAACTATTTCCTGGTCCAACCATTCATGTCATGCTTCATCTAGCCATCATAATACTGACAAGGATAAGGTGAAGAATGAACCTTCTTCTTCAAACTTCGTAGAGAAGCATTAACCACCATATTATCATGACCCTTCTTATGTATGATTTTGTAATCATAACCCAACATCTTAATGACCCATTTATGTTTCTAGGGTGGGGAAAGATGTTCTTCCAAGAAATACTTGAGACTATCATGGTTTGTCTTGATCTAGAAATGTTGACCAATTAGATAGGGGTTCTATGTCTCAACTGCATGAATGATATCCATATTTTATTTTTCATAGGTGGATTTACCCAAGTTTCTATCACAAATATACTTACTAGTGAAGGCCAGTGGATATTGTCCTTCCTAGGATAAGATGTCTCCCATTCCATGACTAAAGGCATCACATTCTAAGACAAAGGTATTAGTGAAATTCGACATGGCTAGGAAATGTGTAGTACACATGGCCTCCTTGAGGGAAGAGAAAGCCTAGTATTCCCCTATTTCATGCTAGGAAAAGTCATTCTTTTTTAGTAATGTTTTCAAAGGAGTTGTAACATTCCCATAGTTCACCACAAACTTATAGTAATAGCCTCTAAGGTCAATGAATTCTCACAATCTCTTGAGAGTGTTGGGACATCCAATTCTTCATAGCTTCCACTTTCTTGGGATACGCTAGAACCGCATCCTAACTCACAATATGGCCCAAGTATTCAACCTTGGTTACCCAAAAAGAACACTTGGAACATTTGACAAATAATTGTTGGTCCTGTAATAAGTGAAAAGTATAGCCACTATACTTTGGGAACTATCTAAGGAGGTGCGACCTTTCCCTTAGCCATACTACTTGACTACCTATATATGTGAGAGTATATTCTCAAGTGTTGTTCTCGTTGCCACTATAGCAACAAGATGGCCACATGCTGGTTTTAGCTTATATATGGCACTTCTAATATACCTGAGGGTGTGTGGAATTTATTACGTGTGTATGTTGTCAAATATGGTACTAATCAAAGGGGTACCAATTGGAATTACATTGGTGTCCAACAATTGCACCAAACTAGAGTACAATGTGACTAAGTACCAATTGTATTCATTGTGTGTATTGCTCCCCAACTGTGATCAAATTTGAAAAGTAGGTCTTAATTTCAAATGGAAGGGATTTTATTCTTAGATCTATTCAAAGATGAAGGGAAATATAATAATTTTAGTTCAATTGACAAGTATAAATTAACTAAAATCCCAATCGGGGTGCTAGCCACAGTGATGCCTCCCCCAGTGAAAAGGATGAATCAGTGCCCCCTGGAAGAGGAATTCCAGCTGCTACCCCTTTCAATTGGGGGGACCAATATATGGCGGAGACGCCAAGGACCATCGAAGCTTATATAGCGATCATGGAAATCAACCTCCTCCAGGAGTATGAGGCAATAATGGGCTGTCCTTTGCTTCCAAATCCCTTCTGGACGGCGTGCATTCTGCTTGCTAGGGACATCCAAGCAAAAATTCAAACCGCTCAAGGAATTCGAGATGCCATGGAAACTATTCACCGAGGATAGCAAGAAAGTGCTGCAGGGTTTAGATTACTGGAACAAATTGCTTAGAACATGCTAGTCAACCCTGGTTCCGATTCTATCAACCCAGGGAATACTCCGGCGAACTCGCCTGCAACTGCCATGCCGCCCCCTCGGGAAGATCATCTCCACAGCCCCCTCAGCGAGGTTGGAAACCAGTGGGGTGCTTTCGAGAGGGTTATCGGATCTTGTTTGTTTCCCTGAGTAGTTTTGTTCGATATTGGGGATACTGAGGTATTTTCTCCTTTTAGACTGGTTTTCGTCGTTTTTTTTATTGGCTTTCGGGTTTCTATGTAATAGGCTTTGGTTCCTTTTTGGGTTATTCCCAATGGGGAATCTTTTGTCTCAACGTTGTAAGGATTCAACTGTGGTTTTGTCAGAAGGGACAGGCATTTCCAAGCCTAGTTCCTCTTTGCTAAAGGTCTGGATCCACCGACCTTATGTACAGTCTCTCTATGTATCTTTTTGTATTATAATAGACAGTTCCAACTTACTCATAAAAAAAAAGTATAAATTAACTAAAACCTTTCCCCCAAAAATGTAGAAAATAAATATTGCCTTTCCAAATTTTTAGAATATTAAACAATTGAGAAGCCCCTAATATCTACATAAAAAATTGTTATGTTTTCAATAAAACATAATTTGAACACATTAATTTGACATATATGTAACATTAATTTTACAGTTTAGTAACATAACAACTTTCTATTGTATTTCTTCGAGTTGGAGCACACTTCATTATACAAAAAAACTACTTAGACAATGCAATAGCCATATTGTGGTCTCTGTGTGATCTTATGCATGGTGCAAGATGTTGTAACTATATATAGTCCTAAAAAAACTAGAACCATGAGAGAATTACAAATTGTTCATTGTGTACAAAAGGAGGCCACTAAGAAAAACGTGGCTATAATAAACCTACAACAAAAAAAACATATAAAACCAACCAAAAATTAAATCAAACAAAAGAGAGGGAAACCATCAAGGTCCGAGAGATGCAAGAATGATGAACATTGGGTTCCTAAGAGAAAATAATACCCAACTCAGAAGACATTAAAAAAAAAACTCCTACATACCAAGCAAGTGAGCAACGTGAGCATCGCCGGGGTCAAGGCATCAAATTTTGTTGTTTAACACTTGTCATGACAGCACGCAAGTATGGGATGGAGGGGAAATGGAATCAATCCTAAGTCAACTAGAGCCTTACAACCCACTCCATGTCTGAGTATCGACAATTTTCCTTTTAAATTGAACCAGAACACCAAACAAGTTTATTAATGGTTTGGATTTGAGAAATTTCTAGGTGTGAATAATTAAGAGCTCAAGGCTCTAAAATTTGTTGTGTTTTGTACAAATCCACGATTCGACGAATTGACAATCATAGGTAGGAAATTTAATCTATTTAATGAAAACAATTAATATATCTGCCTCTATGTCAAAATTGTTTTCCATGCTAATGGGGGCCACTACCCTTCTTATTGTCTTACCAAAAGGCATGAGAATGAGGACGAAGACCTAAAATTATAGACTTCACCTTCAAATAATTCCCTGCAATCACATTGGTAAGGAGTGATAAGAAGAACACAACAATCCAAAGTGTCAAATATGAGTTGATAGTGTCAAATAAATACTTATATTATAAATTTAATGTCAGACTCACTTATAATTGTCTCTTACTCTTTGCATCTTGACACATTTGAGATTTTATGGTTGTGTTTGTGCCTTGACCCAATTGATATCATAAGATGAGGATGTGCATGCATAATAATCCTTAGTTATGACTATGAGATGAGGATTTAAAGAGAAGAGGTTGTAAAGATATGTAATTTTTATACGTATTTTGGCGGTGAGCGTTGAGGACAAATTTGGTGAGAAACACAAATGTTTGGAAGGACAAAGGCAGATTACATCATGATCATGGCACCCATCAAATTGAAGACTACTCTTGAGCCAAACTTCATTTTTTTTTAATAACCATTATGGTGTTTTGGTCCAAATGTTTTTTGAGCTCATTGTTTCTCTATATCATGTGCCCAGTGACACCTATCTATATCAATGCATAAATTGACCTCTGCACATTTTGTGATCCTAACTACATGTCGTTATTTGTAGTTGCATGACATTGAGAATTGATTATATAGTTGTCATTAGTCCATGATATCCATGAAAGAAATGTATTCTTATAGAGGATGACTCATCAAACAGACCATTTGAATTTCATTTTAACAAAAAACGAGTGGACATTGGTAGCCATGTTCATATAAGTAGTAAGCACAAACTTTTGGGCTCGTTTTGGGTCTAGTAGTAGACTAGTAGTTGTTCTTTGTTGTTATAGTCATCGTTGCTAACACATTGTCACACCTTAGATTGTATCCCAAAGTGACTCAAGATTCAGAGTCACATCTCGATGGCCAGTGCCTCGTAGTTGTTAGTCATCACTCGTAATCTTGCACAGTTAAGCAATGAGTGTGTACAACGTGAGTGAGTGATTATAATTATGATATTTCCAATATTTTGAACAACGATTCGAACTTTATAGCATATGAATTTCAACATATTGAGAAAGTTATAAGGATGGGTAATTTCAAATGTTTATGTTCTTTTGAAATGTTGATATAAATTATGTCCTTAATTGGAAGGGTAAGATTCATATTTTTTTTAAGGGGAATTTTTAACTTTACACTTCTAAGAAGGGCTAGAACCATTTGGAAGGGCTAGGAAGGGTTCAAATTTGAACACAGCTTCCCAGCCACAGGTTTATCCACAGAATGATAGATCCCTGTGGTTATTTTCATATGTTGGAACACATCTCTAGCCTAAAAACAAAATCTATTAATTATATGAGGCGTCTTGTCTTGGGATCATGGCTCTGATACCACTTACGATGTTCCTTACCCATATAACTTGATAATTACATAGTATATAGCAAGATTGGCATGCAATAATAATAAATAAGTAACAATGAACAATAAATATGAGATAGTAACAACAAAATATGGCAAGAAAAGAGCTTTGTTATTATGGGAATAATGTTCCCAGGCCTCTTATGGTAGGGCGACTATTCATTTGAGCATAGATTTGTTGCAGTATTCTTCCAAAATACTTCATAGCCTCAAAACTTCTTTAAATAAGCTTGAAATGTTGAAAAACCTAACTACTTGACATAGTCAAAATACAATTTCCTAATGGGTCTTAATTAATAAAGAGGCCAAATTTTGCATTGATTGTTGAGTACTAACTTATTTGGCCTTATTACATAGTTATGTATTATACTATAATTGTTAATTCTTAAAGTAAGGTGAATTATGGTAGGATCATGATGTTATGGTATAGTATGGTTGAATATAATTAAATACGGTTGCCATGGCTTGACTTTTAATAATTTTAATGTATAATGATTTGTCTATTACATAAAAATGATAATTGTATTTATATTTTTTTAATTTATATTATTCATTATTTAAATAAAAATATATAAATTTATGTACAATGCTTTTTTCAAGGTATTCATTACATAGAGGCTCAATAAAAGCACTATATTACTTACAAGAATTGAATCAAGGTAGAGAAGGTAACAATCATTCCTCTCAACCAATCAAATTAAATCCAATGAACAAATTTATACTATATATAATAAATAAAATAAATAATATACCTAAAAATGTTGTTATATATAAACAAAAAAATACATATTTTAAAATTTAAACCAACAAGTATATCACATTATAATAAAATTTATAATAAAATAGAAGTTGTATAAGGCTATGAAACAACATAAATATCGAGTTATATTTTTGTTAAATAATTTATGGATATTAAAAGGCTATATGATATGGTTTTAAGATGTTAAATGGTAATTGTAAGATGGTTTATTTATTACTTCTCTTATTTATGTATATATAATTTTATAAAATGATTTTTGTTATAAATAAACCAAGAAAAAATATATATTTTAAAATTTGAACTAACATGTATATCATATTTATATCATATTATAATAAAATAGAAGTTGTATAAGGCTATGAAACAAACATCTAGTTATATTTTTATTAAATAATTTATGGATATTAAAAAAGCTTTATGATATTTTTTTAAGATGTGAAATTGTAATTGTAAATTAATTTATTCATTATTTCTATTATTTATGTATATATAATTTTAAATTAATTTTAAAATATTAAATTGTAATTATAAATTAATTTATTCATTACTTCTTATTTATATATATAATTTTATAAAACATTTTTTTATTATATATAAATCCAAAAAAATACATATTTTAAAATGTGAATCAACATGTATATCACATTATAATAAAATAACATAAACATTCAATTAAATAATTTATGGATGTTAAAAAGGCTATACGATATTTTTTTAAATGTTAAATTGTAATTGAAATTGATTTATTCATTATTCTCTTATTTATGTATATATAATTTTAAATTAATTTTAAGATGTTAAATTGTAATTGTAAGTTAAGTTATTCATTATTTTATATATATATAAGTTGCATGTTAAAGTAAATTAAACCATAAAATGTAAAATATTAACCAAGATTATATATTCCAGTAAACTAAAAAGCAATCTAACAATATACAAAAATGGTAAAAAATAAATAAGCCCAAAACTAATAGAAACAAAATGGTAAAAATAAAATAAACTAAGCTGAAAACTAATGTAAAATAAAGTTGAAATTTCCACAATATGTTTATATTTGAGATATTTTTTTAATATTTTATTTTTTATTTATAATATTGAGATAATTAAAAAAACTTAATTTTGTATAGTATAGATTAATCTTAACTATGGCTATATCAAATAAAGAGATGGACCAAATTTTGTGGGGTGTAAATATTTTTAGAGTATTAAATTTAAAAAATGTTTACATATTTTTAAATATTTAATTTATCTTCACATTTGATAGAACCAAAGTTAAGATTATATACATATAACTAACTAACCCAAAATAACAAATTTCACAAAGTATAAAGAGATAGCCAATAACTTTATCATTAATGAAAAACTAATAAAAAAATATAGAAAATAAGAATCTTTATTGGTGAAACCTACAACGATGATCATTTTGATTTTAAAATTGTATTTATATTATTAATATATAAATATGTAAGTTATTTTGTTTTGAATTGTCTATTACCACTTGATATTATATATATATGGATATTCATCTATATGTATATATAAAAGTTACCAATTGATATATATATATTCATTTATATGCTATATATATCAAATTTAAGAATAATAAATAATAAATGCCTACCATAAAAAAAATTGATTGTTACACATTCAAACATTCAAACAAACAAGATATTATAATATTTAGGAACGGACATTTACCAAACACGGTGACACATCTCACGCAATTAATATGATAAAATATTTTGCCATATTAAAACTCATCAACATTTTCCTAACGTGTGATGTGTTTATAAGAATAATGGTAGTTGTAACGAGCTAATGGCAGTGGAGAGTCCGAGAGGCCAGCAGGGTGAACGTAGAGACAAAATTTGCAACCAATTGTTTTTCTTTGGCCGTATGTATATCCGTAAAGCTGTTCAGATAGGGGTTTCTGGCACACAAGTAAGGTGTTTCTGTTTTGAACTTTGTTGCATTTTGGCGTATTGTTTTGCTATAACCTTGGAGACCATAGAGAATTTCGCAGTATTTTGGTTTAAATATGGCGGCCTTGGATCTTCTTCATGTAGTTGGGACAGGAACAATCCCCTTAAAAGACGCCTTTGGCGTAATAAACAAATTGATCATAATTACATCTTGCACATTTGTTGGTTAAGGCATTTAGTTGGGAATTAGGTTACTTTTATAACACTATTGGATGTAGGCATGTTTCGTGGATATCCTACACATTTGTTCGATAAAGCACAAGGCATATAGTTAGGAATTATATTACTTTTATAGGACACCATAGGATGTAGGTGTTACAACTATGAGCTAGGCGACACCTTCTTTACACTTAAGAGGTTGGCTTAGGCGTTTATGTGGGCAAGACAGTTTGGTCGGCAGACTTGGCAAGAGGCACATTGGCCAAGTGACTGAATGAAGAGGAGTGTGCGGATCGAGTATGGGCGCGCTCCCACTAAATGGCGACCACACCCAAGCAAGTGGCACTTAGCAAGCGCAGGGGTGTGGCACCTTGGTGGAACACTGGCATGCGGCAAAGGAAGTGTGACGGAGCCCGAGCGCTCATGAGGATGTGAACGCACCTTGGGGTGATGCCCGGAAGAACGTGGGCGAAATGACCAAGGCGCCCCACAGGAACGCACTTGGCGCACCACACTGGTGGCCAAGATGTGCGCTTGGTGGGAGCGCCTAGATGGCAAGTTGGCAATTGGACCAAGCGCCCAAGAGCGCACCAACACCTCAACGACGCGGACGAAAACCTTAGCACACTTAGCGCACCTTGTGGGAGTTGGATGGAACATGCCCGCGACGATGCCCTGACGCCCACACAACATGTAGCGCACCAGACCGACGAAGGCAAAGGAGCGTGCGTGCGCATGACAAAAGTGGACCATCGGTAGAGTGAGCGCGCCGACCCTGAATTAGCATGTATGCTAAGTGAAGGGGCCCGCCCACCTTATGAGGACGCACTCACTCATGTGGCGCTATAAAAAGACTAAGGCAAACGATGAGGAAAGGTAGGAAAGTTTTAGCAAGGAACATAGTGCAAAATGAAGTCATTTTATGGAGGCTCTCCAAGAAACGCAGGTCGCTAGCATAGTTCGCTAAAACGGTTGGCTCAGCAACACAGATGATTGGTGGGAGTGACAAGCTTGGAAATCCAACACTCCAAATAAGTTAGCAGTACAGTGTGGTTTCGACTTCAACAACCGAGTAGGGAAGCGACTGTCGGCAAGAACAGAGTTGGACGCCCTTAGTGGGGTCAACTCATGTGTCGTTGGTTGGGCGTACACCAGGAGGCTCGCTGGTTTGGAAGCTCCATTCTTGTAACACAGTTTCTCTTAATAAAAGTTAACGGGGTTTGTTAGTTGGGCACCCCACCCATACTTGTCTCGTGTTTACTTGTATTTCTGTGGATATTCTGCATGGTTTATTTACTTGATGCAACTATGTCAGCTAATAAGTTAAGCATGTTAACGAGATAAGTGTTCAAACATAAAATTTACACAAGGTTGGTTTAGGCGTAGTTCGTTGGAGAGTTCACCCAGGTTGGTCAAGCCCCCAGGAGGTTTTCAGGAGGTGTCGCACACCGCAACTAACCGCAGAAAAAGTGGGTGCATGTTATGGCTGTGATAGGTGGTATCAGAGCTACTCCACTCTTGGAAATCAGTTAGACTTAGTGAACTTGGCAAGTGCGCTAAGGTTCATTTCGAAGGTCGCTAGAGGTTGCCGAGAAGTCGCTAAGAAGAAGCGCAAAGTTGCAGGAGCTGCAAACGAGAGTGTTGTTGAAGTTGCAACAACCCGACAGTTTGGGCAACCGATAAACGAAATGTCGAACGAAGGGACACTTGGAATGATTGACGCCAAATTGAACAAGGAGATTGGTGCAAGCTCTCGGAGGTCGTTTGGTTGGGACACAAGTGTTTCGGCACTTAGGTGCATTTCCATTGGAAGAAGTGCTCTGTAGAGCACTTTGGCAAAGTGCTCAGGAGATGCTCATGGAAAGTGCCCCCTCACAGCGTGTCAGCTGGGACGCACTCAGGCAGAAAAAGCAGTGCGCTTAGGGAAGGGGTGTCTGCATAGAAGCGCCCACGGTGCACTCAGAGCAGTGTGCTTCATAGGCAGTGCCCACAGGGAACACGCTTCGACAAG
Organism: Pseudotsuga menziesii; assembly: GCA_001517045.1. NCBI lineage: Eukaryota > Viridiplantae > Streptophyta > Pinopsida > Pinales > Pinaceae > Pseudotsuga > Pseudotsuga menziesii. Next base: position 43,315 of record LPNX010440190.1, read on the forward strand.
ATGAGATGGGTGACGTGCTTTGTAGAGCACTCGCAGAGGAGCACCCGAGGAAGAGCACTCGGGGAGCGCTTAGGAAGAGGCACGGTCCATGGGAGAAACACATCAGTAGAATGTGTGATCAATATAACATTCCTGCTCTGGAGAGGTGCGCTCTGACAGCGCATTCAGGAAAGGCCCTCTCATGAACAAGCAACCGTAGAAGGGCGTCTGCAGAGCCACTCATGGTAGTAGTGTGCTTCGCAGGAAGTGTGCATCGACAGAACACACGAGCTCCCTACAAGGTGAACTTGGTGCAACAGGTAAGGTACGCCACACATAGAAGCATCAACAAATGGAAAGAGAGAGCCTAGGAAAGGTGCGCTCTAGTAGAACGCCCGACAGATGACGCATCCGAGTGTGCTAAGGTAGTGACGACAAAGAAGCGCCGGTCAAAACATGCGCTAAGGGACTCTTGAGGAAAGTTTGTGGAGGCACACATTAGGTAGATCATGCTTCGTTGAACTACAACAAGCATTGGTTGAGAGCGCTCGACAAGGTGCACTCAACATGTGCTTCAATAGAAGTGCTTCATAGACGTGCGCCTAGGGGAAGCGCACTTCACCAGAAGACTAGAACGACACACTCAAGGTGCACTCAGGAAGAGCGATCGTTAGCAAGTACAGTGTGCTCTAACTAGAAACTTTCGTAGAGCAGAAACTTTCACAGAGCGCCTAAGGAGGTGCGCTCAAGTGTGCTTTGACAGAGCGCTAAACAGAGGTGCATCTGGGATAGGAGCAGTTCAACAAATGACGAAAGGTGTGCTTGGTGGAAGCACTCCATTGAAGTGTGTTCAGATAGGCATGTTTCAAAGTATGTTGCCTTGGCTGGGGGAATCACTTCTTCTTTCTGCAGCAAGTAAGCCCGACGGAATTGCAGTCAAACCAAGAAGCTCATCCACAACTTGGCTTGGAAAACCACTCAATTGGCTATTGTGACGGTGAGAGAAGATAAATGAAGGCAAAACGTGCGGCAGGAGGGTTCGATTCGTGGATTTAATGAGCTCGAACTAGTACATGCTCAGTCGGTGTTTTCACATTTAGAGAGTCTGAAAACTCCAAAGAAGACTCCAAGGGGGTCCTTTTTCGTCCAATTTAGTCTCTTGAGGCCGGAAAAGTATAAAACATACCACAGAAGAACTCTCTTAGCTTCCGAAGAAGTAAGGCGCACCTTTTTCGTATTTAGTTAGGAAGGTAAGGCGAACCTTTTACGTATTTAGTTAGTAAGGCGCACCTTTTTCGTATTTCGTATTTTGGTCCAGAGCACAAAAAAGAGAAAACTAAGCTCATACCGGGAGTTCCTTTTCCGTAAGTTTAGTCCCTCGGGTCCGGAAAAGAGATAAACCTATGCCTGAGAATACTCTTCTCAATTCCGAAGAAAAGAGAGTGTTCCTTTCTCATATTATTCCACATGGTCCGAGAAAGAGATAACCTACCACCAATGTGGATGCCCATTCACATATTCTTAACGAGCCTAAACGAACAAGTTTACTCGGCAGTCAAGTCTATTTTTAGGAGTCAGACCTGGGCCTAAAGAAACTCAATATCTTTCCCGTGAAGTTTTAACGAGTTCAGAAAATTCAACTCGCGACCTCCTTACTGTTTTTAACGAGCTCAAAGGAGAGTAGAAAGAATGCTCTAAATGCGAAGAGACGAGTGTTAGAGACAGGAGAAACTAGTTCCAAGCGCGAGGAAAAAACCTATGCATAATGCAAGGAACATGAGCAGGATAAAGACACTCGGGGAATGTCTCCTCAAGGTAAAAGGTGTCAAGTTGCAAAGGAAAAATGATACAAGGCTTAGCGACAATCAGAACAAAGATGAGGGCTTATACAACAAGCTAAAAGCGCGAGCAGGATACATGCAAATGCAATTACAACTTGAACAACAAGGTGAGGCTAGTAAACAGTTGTAAATCCAACTAAAAATCCTGTCTCCAAGAAACCACAACATCAGCATCATATTCATAAGAAACGATCCGATGTGGGTCACTTTGGCAGAAACACATGTGACTTTGCTATCTTCTACAAAAGGTAAAGTCAAGGTAGAATCAACTGAAAAAGATTCTATAGCATCAAGGCTCAAGGGTTTATAATAAGTAAGATCAACCTCAGAAGGAGAGCAAAAATCAACAAGGAATATAGAGTCTGCAGGAACAAACTCAATATCACAGGAGTTGAAAAATTCATAAGAAAAATCAAACTCATCAGGATCACTGACTTGTTGTTCAAAGGAAGCGTCAAAAGACTCAATAAGACCAACATAAGAAGAAAGGTCAGGCTTACTAGGAAAATCAGGGTTATACTTAGTCACAACTGAACCAACATCCAAAAGAAGATCAAACTATATCAAAGACTCTAAGAAGACTTCATCTGAGATAGGACACATATCTAAACTTTCAAATGGATTGACAGAGTGGAGAGAAGGCTCCATAGTGTGTAGAGGATGACTCACCTAGAAAACAGAGGCTGCTTCTCAGTAGCAATTGAACGGAAAGGACATGAGGCCACATAGCTCACTTGTGGCAGGGTAGTGTCTATAGAAACATTGGGAATCAATAAAGGAAAAACCTGGTCTGTAGTTGGGTTAGGAGAAGGATCAAGAAAATCCAACTGATCGATAGTGACAATTTCTTCACCATGATTAAAGTACATCACATGAAAGAATGTTGACACACAGCTTGCATGGAATAGACATAATCACGTCCAAGGAGCATATTGAAGTCCAAGGGGTCTTCTATCACCATGAAGTCAACTAAGACGGTCTTCCCACCCAAAGTAACAGGTGTTTGAGTAAGAATTCCCAAGGCTATACTAGTTCTTCTATCGAACGCCAGTAACTGACTAGCAGTCAACATAAGGATGGCAGATCCCATGCCTCGCCAAGCACGAGCAGACAAGATACTAACTGAGGCTCCTTCATCAACAATACAACGAGCAATCGTGTATGATTCAACTTTGACCTTTATTTGGAAAGGTGCATCAGAAGGAAGGCGCGGCGCAACTAGGCTATCCCAATCAAAGGAAGTTATCCGAGAGCTTGGTGGGGGTTGATCCGAAGCAAGTTCAGTGCCCCCTTGTTCAGTAAGTTCTGAACTGGCAGTGAAGAAAATGTGACTAGCAGACACTTCACTCTCCAAAGGAAGAGTGGGATTGATCGATACTAAAATTGATTCAACCGCTTCATCAAAGTCACTCTCCGTAGGGAGAGTGGGATTGACCAAAGATGGCATTGGTTCAATCACATCGGGATCACTCTCCGGAAGAAGAGTGGAATAGACCAAATCTGATATTGGTTCGATCGCTTCATCAACCAACGGTTGAGTAGGTTGTTGAGAAACTATAGTTTGTTCAAAAACGGGATGACCATGAAACCAAACTCTTCTTACCTCTTCAATAGAAGGGAATTTATAAGTAAGGTGGTCTCCCTCACAAATCTTACAAAGAAACTTGGGCTTGTGTTTTGAACAGGTAGTCTTTCCAACAGTGTCAACATGACTCGCAGTGGCTGACGAATTGTCTTCAGCATGAACTACAGAGGCTGAGAGACTGCACCCAGCATGGCTTGCAGAGGCTGAGAGACTAGGTCCAACATGACCTGCAGAGGTTGAACAGGTTCCCCCTTGCTTATGTTCCTTCTTCCTATTCCTCCTTCTTTTACTCCTTTTAGACTGTCGGTTACTAGTATCAGTACTTTCACTGCATGAGGTAGAAGGGGTAGGAGAATTAACTACAGGTGAAGGGGAAGCGATGTTTTGATGCCCTTGAAATAAAGAGCTTACTTGAGAAGCATTAGGAGCATTCAGGATGGTTGGAGTGGAAAACAACCACACCGGTAGCCGTAGGGTGAATCAAAGTAGATTCAGGGTGGCCATCAAGGGAACACCAACATTCGTCGTGAGAGGACTAGTACAAGGAGTTCCCAGCATGGGGATCTCTTGGTTGGTGTTCGAAGGGGTGTTATCCATAGTTTCAAACTAGGAGACAAAGTCTGAGGTTGATAGGAAACCAAAAGTACCAAGCACACACCTGAATTCAAACTAAGTATAGACAAACCACACAGCACTCACTAAAAACTTCCTAAAGCTAAATAGGCAAACAGGTATAAGATACGCTTTCCAAAAGAAAGCTGATAGACAGTTACTTGGCGTCCTTGTAGATGTTCTTAGGCACAAGCGGAGGAATCACCCACCACCCTTCCACACCTTCTACCAGGGTTACCTTCCAAGCCCGTCCAAGGTCAACCAAAAATAGCCTTCCGGTGTACCTATGTATGGACCCTAGATGTCAAAGAGACTAAATGCTACCTTAACTATATTGACAGTCTAGGGGGACAGTCGCAAGCCTGGTTCGTACGCATGGGTAGGGTAGCAAAGTCCAAAATCCTGTCTAAGACAGAATCCCCAAATGCGCAAAAACCTTGGTCTACGCTTTGACAAGGAATCAGAGGGTTATCTCCTCAGTCCAAGCCTCCACGCGGCCTCGTGCTTAACTCCCGTTTGAGAGGAACTTCCCAGATACAATCCACATAGAAAAGGGTTTACCTAGTGATTGGCCAACTACGTCTGAATTTTTATACTTGTGGAGAGTTAAAACTCCCTATCCCACAAGTCTAGCCTAAGCTAGTTGGTGTATGACCCTATAAAATAAAACTTACTAATAATTTTTAAATTATATCGTTTATTTTAAGGGTTGTTTTTAGTCATAGGGTAAATGGCGTGAAACTTATGTGGTGTTTTGACACAAAGTTGAAACAAAATGACTAAACAAAGAGAAATGAAATGCAAAAAAAAAAACTATTCTCTTCTTCTTTTTCAAATAGAAACTTAAAAGCCACAAAAGAAAAAATTCTTTTTATTTTTTCAAAAACGATGATATGCCATGCAATCTAGACTAAAAAACTAATCTACATGAATATAAAGCAAACATGTGTTTTTTTTTTCTTTTTCTTTTATAAATGCAAAAGAAAAACAACCTATCAACTAATGCAAGTAAGTAATGTAAGCAAAAGCAAATAGACAACTACTATGCACCTAAATGCACAAAAAACTTGAGTATGCTTGAATTAAACAAACTGTATAAAATGAGCAAAGTGAAGTAAACGGATTAAAAAGACCAAGAAATCAACCACCTAAGGAAGACTTGGAACCCTAGCTTGGGCGGACACAATGTAAGGAAAACACTGAGATCACACAAAGGCAAGTGGCACACCAATCACTATCCGAAAATAGACTGGGATAAACAATGTGTGGAACCCTGATCACTGATTCAAATAACCTACACTTAAACCTATGACCCAAATAGGAAAATCCACTTCAAATTGCAAATAGAAAGAAAATCCAAACAAGAGAACTCAAGGGCTTTACAGGAAAGCACAAGGTGTGGCCAACAAGGTCATCAGACTAACAACACAGTGCTTATAAGGAAGACCAACTAGCAAACAGGAATCAAAGAAGGACAGGGACAAGCAAAACCTAGCCCAAAAATCCCTATTTCAAGGCTTGTACATGACTGTGTATAAGGGCAACTCGCGTACTATACGCAATTGTCCTAGAGAGAAACCTGCATACGCAGGCCTCTATACGCGATTGTGTATAAGAGCAACCCGCGTACAGGTACAAAATTTTCTCAAAAAGAAGGAAAATCCACAAGACCTTCAAACACTATGGTAAGCATGAACCAGGACAAGATATCGCACACAAACTCAAGGCAAAGACTGGTCAAGGGTAACAAAAATAACCTACAGTAGTCTGGGCTCCCCAGTGGAGTCACCAGTTCTATTGTTAAGGAATAAACACCTTATAACTGAAGGTCTGGAGTTACCAACGTACTCTTAGAACTTGCAAACAATCAGCTTTAAAGTATAGAAAGGAAATAGGAAGATAGGATGGACTCACTCGATTCACGATGGTTGATCCAAGCTTTGTCTTCTCCCGCTCTGCTTCTCCTCTAAAGCTTTCAGGGATGTTTCTCCTTCACCTGTAAAGAGCAAATCCTCCAAATGCAAACTTATACATGTATATTTGACAAGTTAGACAAACAATATATAGAGTGCTTAATCATAATTATTCATCAAACCATGATACACGAAAGATATTCAACACACATTTGGAATAAGGATTCTCTTTATCAACAATAGTGAATGAGTTAAGGTTACAACCCAACCCCTGAAACAAGGACTCCTCTGCAACCAAAGGATTCTGAGTTCTACTGCTCCAAATACTTTTGAATAGATACCACCAGCATAACTTTGCTCTCCAAGTATGATTCATTAATGCCCTCCCCAAGGCCTTTATTTACACTTAGTGAAATAAGGCAGTTTCGAAGGTTGAGGAGGTTGAGACAGTTAAGATAGTTATTGTTTAGGGCTTAACAAATCTCAATTAATCACGATTTATTATTTTTAATGTCAAAGGAAGACGTACGTGAGTATTGAAACTGGCAACCCGCGTATGACACGCGAGTTTCTATAAGGGAAACCCACGTACAGATCTGTACGTGGGTTGCAATGACAAATACTCGCGTACAATACGTGACATGCTGTAGGAAAAGTCGTGTATGTATGTGGGTTGCTTATAGGCAAAGTCGCGTATAGCAATTGACATATGAAAAGGTAAAAATGGCAAGCTAGATGGATAGTGAATGTATTTCATAACTTGCCCATCTATAGTGTTTTAGGCAACCTTCAATCCATAAATGTTCTTTTGTGTGCCAACAAGTGAAGTGTCGGCACTCAGACGGAGAAGTGCCATTTGGGTTGATAATAGTGTGCTCAGAGAGGCATGTTTCAAAGTATGTTGCCTTGGCTAGGGGAATCACTTCTTCTTTCTGCAGCAAGTAAGCCCGGCAGAATTGCAGTCAAACCAAGAAGCTCATCCACAACTTGGCTTGGAAAACCACTCAATTAGCTATTGTGAAGGTGAGAGAAGATAAATGAAGGCAAAACATGCGGCAAGAGGGTTCAATTAGCTTGGACAAGATTTCTGAAGAAAAAAATGTTTTGTTTAAAATGATGGTTTCCAAAGAAGGCGTTGGTGGCAAAAGATCAAGGAAGCTCACGTGTGGCGCTGGTAGAAGCATCACATAGACTTAGCAGCAGGGAAGTCAGATGTAGTAGAATAGTGTAAACATGACGGTTGCAGGTAGCTTGACAAACTACCTCAGGGTGTCTGAAAGCGAATGTTCAATAGATGGAGACAATAGTATAGCAAGGTTAAATTTCATTAGAGAAGCTCCCTAGGGAAGCAAGTTGAAGCTTGCGAAAGCACGTGGAAGTGATTTGAAACAACCCAAGGACAAACAAAGATGGTCGAAACGAGCTTGTGAGAGGTGTTAGAAAAAACATCTAAGTGTTTGCAAGAGAGGGATAGCCTATTGTTGAAAGCATTCTAGAAGCAAGTTAGAGGTGGATTGAAGAGTACTGTGAAGGAAGGCACAAACTCCACCCATGGTTCAGAAAACCAAGTAGTTACAGAAGCACTTCGCAGCAAGTCTAGAAGGGCATCGAGCATGGTTGCAACGGAGGTTTGGGAAAAACAGTTGGTGTAGACAGCTCAAAAGTTGGCAAGAACAGAGGTTTTAGCATGTTTGATTGTGAAGGAAACCGAGGACTTGGCCATTGGGTAAGGCACACTCCAAAAGCTTACTCAGAATCTTGACGACCAAAGTGACCAAGGCAAGGTAAGTCTTAAAAATAGGAAGAACAATGGATGGGATACTCAACGAAGGTTTCAGTTGGAACGAAGTCCAGTCGAAGTGGCCGAGGATGTCAAAGGTAAGGAAGCACCTTTGGCAGAAGCAACGAAGGATTGCAGCAAGCATGCGTTTAAGGGAGTTGTGAGACTTAGCCTACAGGACAACGTGACTTTGAGAGAACAACTAAAGACTATGATTTTTGAAGGCATGGAGTTGGTGATGACTCTATGCAAGCTTGCAGTGAGTCCTCAAGGAAATGAGATGCAACAAGAAATGGAAGTTGGAGCAGAGATATTTCCAAACCAAAAGAAGGATGACGGAAAGACTCAACCACTCTTTGTTGGGGAGTTGGATAAACAAGCTTTCTCGGAAGCACAAGAAGCATTCAAGAAGGAAATGAGGCTTACTATTGGCAGAGTAAAATGTGAAGGATGGAAACATCACTTTGTTTTTTATCCAGGATGAGGGATGAACGATTTGGCTTGCTTCCCATGACGAAGGCAGTGAGACCAATGGCACCCCGGAGAATTTTTCCTTCGAAAAAATTTAGTCAAACAGTGCACAAGCACACAACCAGGGGCACTTCAATGAATTGTCTAAGTAAACAGATAGTTCAAACACGGCAGAAAAGGTTTTGCTAAGGTTCGGCAGGTTGTGGAGGACACTGAAACACAGAAGGAAACACAACTCATACATAATAGAGTTCTTTCCTTGGAGTTGGGTGTATGGTTGGATTAGCTACCCAACTAGTCTAAATTTAGGGGTTAGCAATGAATGGAGGTATTGACGGATTGACAAAGTACTTATGCAATACTAGGTGGCAGGAACAACAACTGAACTATGAGGGAATTTTAGAGACTCTTAGTTGCAACGGTCAGTTCCAGATCGTTCAAAAGAATCAGTCACAAGTAGTAGCTGCAACATGTTCCTAATGATGGTAGTTACTTAGGAACGTTTCTGAAGACGATAACAAGCTTAAGTGGGGGAGGTTGTCATAGCCATGCCCTAGGAGACACCTTCTTCACACCCAAGAGGATGGCTTGGGCACCCATGTGGGAAATACGGTTCAGTCAGGATACTTGGCAAGAGGCACATTGGCCAAGTGATGGAACAAAGAGGAGCGTAAGGACTGAGTATGGGTGGGCTCCCACTAAATGGGGACCACACCCAAGCAAGTGCTGCTTGGGAAGCCCATGGGTATGGAAACTTGACAAAAGATTGGAATGTGGCAAAGGAAGTGTGACAAAGCTTGAGTGCTCATGAGGACGTGAACGCACCTTGGGACGACACTCGAAAGAAGGTGTGCCAAGTGACCAAGACGCCCCACAAAAAGCACTTTGTGCACCACACTGGTGGCCAAGACGCGCGCTTTGTGGGAGCGCCTAGATGGCAAGTTGGCAGTTGGACCAAGTGCCCAGGAGCATGCCAACACCTCAATGACGCAAACGATGACCTTAGCACACTTATCGCACCTTGTGGGAGTTGGATGGAGAACGCTTGTGACGATGCCCCGACACCCACCCAACATGTAGCACACCAAATCGACGGAGGGAAAGGAGCAAGCGTGCACATAATGGAAGTGGTCCATCAATGGAGTGAGCGCGCTGACCTTGAGCTAGTGTGTATGCTAAGTGAAGGGGCGCTACCACCTTATGATGACGCACTCACTCATGTGACACTATAAAAAGACTAAGGCAAACGGTGAGGAAAGGTAAGAAATTTTTGGCAAGGAACACAATGCGAAGTGAAGTCATTCTATGGAGGCTCTCCAAGAAATACAGGTCGCTAGCATAGTTTGCTAAAATGGTTGCCTCAATAACACAGATGGTTTGTGGGAGTGATAGGCTTAGAAAACCAGCACTCCAAATGAGTAAGTAGCATAGTGCGGTTTCGATAGCAGCAACCAAGCAGGAAAGCGATACTCGACAAGAATAGAGTTGGACGCCCTTGGTGCGGTCAACTCATCTTATTTTGTAAACTTGTATTCGGTGTGTCGCTGGTTGGGCGTACACCAGGAGGCTCTCCGGTTTGGCAGCTCCATTCTTGTATTACAGTTTCTCTTAAAAAAAGTTAACGGGGTTTGTTAGTTGGGTGCCCCACCCATACTTGTCTCGTGTTTACTTGTATTTTTGTGGATGAATGTGCATGGTTTATTTACTTGATGCAATTGTGTAATCTAATAAGTTAAACGTGCCAAGTTAACATGTTAAAGAGATAAGTGTTGCAATGTAAAATCTCCGCAAGGATGATTTAGGTGTAGTCCGCTAGAGAGTTCAATCGGGTTGGTCAAGTCCCCGGGAGGCTTCCAGGCGGTGCCGCACACCACAACATACTGCAAAAAATGTGGGCACATGTTGTGGTTGTGATAGTAGGCATGTTTCATGGTTTGGAGTGGCCCCAACATGAATGATGAAATGGGACAGAAGGTCTGTAAGACTTCAACCATTTGGGTGCACGGTTGGGCATGAAGATGTTGCACCATTTGGGAAAACACTTGGGCATGAAGATGTTGTGCATGAGGTGGAGGACATGGGTATTGTGTGTAACATGTGTCTTACCTTTAGGAAACTTCAACTTAAGGAAGATTCTTGGCTTCGTAGATCCACAAAGCAAACCATACATGGAGTGGACGTAAGTTCCCTTGGAGAAAGTGCAAAGTGTCAAGTTTGACCAAGTGAAGTATGGTAGTGTTAGGAGGACCTCTCACGGTGAAAAGTTTAAGAGGTTTTAAGAGATCGTATATAGAGCATTGATCAATGTTGATTGAAGGATTGCAAGTTTAGGGATGGGTAGTTTGTGTAACATGGACATTTTAATTTATGAAAAACAATCTTTAAGCATGGTGGAGTGGGAGGACTTTTCACGGTGAAAAGTTAAGGGATTCTAGGAGGTCGTGTTGGGAGTAGTGATATGACTAGCATAGATCCATCTTAAAAGGATCTACCAAGCGCTAAGAGGGATCAAATATATCTACTTGCAAACTTCTCTTTAGAGTGGAAATGTTGAGTAAGTGTGTAATGCAATGTTTATGGTTTTAATTTAATTAATTTGTATAGTTTTGTTTATTTGTCGTTTTAAATGTTTTAAATCTAAGTTGACTTCACATGTTATTTTTATAATATTTTATTATTTTTAATAAAGGATGTGTGTCAGCTCTAGGATGAGAAAGGGAGGAGTTACACATCTTCCCCGGGTACCAGGTTGTGGAAGGTGCCTCTTCGACACAATTAAAGGACTGCAAGTTGAAGGATGAGTAGTTTGTACAAACAATGTGAACTTAAGAAAAAACCAACCCTAGAAAATGTAGGTCTGTGGATTGGCCACAAGTAAGTTGTGAAATTAAGTTTAAGGTAATGTAGCTTTATGTTTGTTTGTACTTAAGAGGAGGTTGGCAAAGTCCAATCTCGTAAGAACTCACATTTAAGTGTAATTACAAGGTAATATAACTTTATTTTTGTTCATACTTATGTAAGAGGTGGGTGGAAAATTCAAATTAAATAAGAACTCACATTGTAACTATATTCTCAAATTCAAAAGTTCACATGCCTTACTTGGACAGTCCACACATATGTGTTTTATGCGTTTTGGGTTATTGATGGGATGTTGCGATCTTTATGGATTAATTGTTAATGTGGTAGAGTTGCATTTCTTGGAATGGAAGCCTTAAAACCTTTCCAAAGCCCAGGTTGTTTAACCTACACAAAATATCTATGTACGACAACTAGATATATAGATAAGGAGAAACCTTGGTTTTATTGAGCACACAACCATTGTATATCGTCCTCCGCTTAATAAAGATTCGTAGCTATTTTATAACTTACACATAAAATTCCTCCAAAAAGAGTAAAAACCAATAAACTCTAATACATACAATGCTAAAGGTGAATAATGTAGAAACCAATAAGCCCATGCTTTCAGGTACCCTTGGTTGGCTTTGAGCCATGAATCCCCTTCTCATTGTGAATACATCTACCATCATGGACTTGGTGGAATGCCTGATTTTCTTTGCTTAATAGTATCTTAAATGAATGGAGACAAATTCTAAGGGATTTGATTGATTACTCACTTGGTGAAATCAACTACTGATCATCACTGCAAAATAGTCTTGGGTAGAAAAACTATTGATTTTTTGTGGTACAATGATGATGATTTTATCGATGGCTTTATGAGATGTCGATATCGTCCCTTGGCCAAAGAAGGTGGAGTTCGACATAGAAGAAACCCTCTTTTGGGTTGGGTTTCCCTAGATGGAAGAAAATGAGATAGAGAGAGTAGACATAGCTAAAATTTGCTTACACATCATTCATTCATCCAGTATCTAGTATATACACAAGAATACATTTAATTGATTTTCCTACTTAGTAGGGAGATGTTGAGAGAATATCTCAACCACCTGATGACTTATCTAACAACTTCCCCTAGTTATCCTCAAGATAAACATGATCTCTAACACCTCCCCTTAATGTTTATCTTTTTGTCTAATATTTTGTTTTTGGGTATTCATCTAGGTCATGTCCTCATGTCCGTCTTTTGTCTTTCCTATGAATGGGCTTCATTTATATGCATTGTCATCTTGTTGTTTTCAATGTGTTACATCATTTTACATGCTTCCCGTCATCGAAAAATGATTTTATCAACCTTGCACTACAAAGTGGCTTTTAGAGCACCATGAAATTTTCAACATAACATGTGGTTTTAGATGACCATTTACTTGCATCATAAGGGGAAAGTTATAATACACACTCATTGAGCTTTCTTTACTATGGGATTCATTCTCAAACTTTTTGTTCCTTCATGCATAAAATTGATTATTAATCAAACTTTTTGCTTCTTTATTTTGTACCTATAGACAATATATCTTTGTTGATATAAAAAGTAATATATCTACCAAGATATATGAGAACCACCTATTGTACTCTCTAGTTCTCTAGGAATAATTTTCATCTACATGGTTCATCAAGATGTTAAACTCCCTCTGAATCATAACTTGGCCTTAACCATCTCACATTCTAAGATTGATTCACTCTTCCCCTTTCAATCAAAGATTCATCTTCTCTAATTCAATATAGAGTTAGCATATCGATACACCTAACCATCCACATGCCTATCTAGTGATTAATTCCACAACTTGTTAGCACATCCTCTCTATACATAACAAGGATGCACTTCACTTGACTTAATGGTCACACATTATGGTCCTACAACAAACATAACTAATTAACAAAATTTAAAAATAAAAAAAAAAGATAACAACTTACGTATGACAAGGTTTCTAATCGAGACCAATACTCTAAAGTGTCAAATACAACCAATCATACCCCTCTTATATTCTAAACAACATAATTATTACCACATCAATTTATACCCAACAAATTTGCATATAAATTTTATAAATGGAGCAAAACATATATGATACATTATCTACTTCATCATTAGACCATTAACCAAGCCCACAATCACTTTGACAAATACTAATATCAAGAACTTTATAGTTTTCCAATCAACCCAAAGTCAATGAAAACTTTGCATTACTTCAATTTGTATTTGGTTGGGTTTTATTAGTCCCTGCCAAAGGCCAAGTACTATTGTTTTCGATAGCAGTTGACTACATATACAATTTAGCATTTTAACCAAAGTTTCAAATTAACTTTTTATTAATAAATATAAAAATTACATTTTTCTTCAAAATAATTGTTTTCAATAGCAATTCACTACATATTATATTAGTTTGTATTGACTCATATACAATATACAATTTATCATTTTAACCAAAGTTTTAAATTAACTTTTTATTAATAAATATAAAAATCACATTTTTCTTCAACTTTCTACCCGACCATTTGCACTGATTGGACGACCAGCAACCCGTGATGTGAAAGCTCATGCGAGCCAGGTCGTCCGATCGGTGCAAATGGTCGAGTAGAAAGTTTACTTCTTATTGAAACAGTGGCGGCGTAAGTATTGGGAACAATTCCCACTCTATGGGTTCTTCCGGTCTAGGTCTGGCAATGCTTTAACTGCTAGTATTATATTGATTGATTAAACATCAGTAACTAGACACCCACATGCTTTGATTTTTTTTTGAGAACTACAACGATGCATTATATGGGATGTGATATCTGAATGCGGTGAGTTTTGGCAACATTCTACCGCCTTTGTCCACCGCCATTATGCTTGCTCTCCCTTCCTAATTGATTACATCTATAAATAGAACTTTCCACATGCTTTGATTTTTTTGACAACTACAACTATTACAACGATGCGTTATATGGGATGCAATATCTGAATGCACAACATGTACTTTCGGTCCATCCAACGGACCACCATTGACTTCGTTGTTGGTCTATCCAACAGACCTAACGTACATGTTTACCGCCTTTGCCGACGCCTGATATGGGATGCAATATCTGAATGAAAAACATGTACGTTCGGTCCATCCAACGGACCACCATTGACTTTGCTATTGGTCTATCCAACAGACCGAACGTACATGTGTTTACCGCCTTTGCTGACGCGTGAGCTTAAAAAAACATGGACGGACCACCATTGACTTTGCTGTTGGTCTAACAGACCGAACGTACATGTTTGTTTTTTGTTTGTTAAGGTTGGCCTTTGTTGACCACCATATAATGAGTGTACATAACCTCTCCCTTCCTAATTGTGGAACTCGTTCCATATCTGTAAACTACTATGCTATTGTTGGTCTCCAGGGTTAAAGCACAAAGCAATCTGCAAGCTGTACTTGTTAGGTTTTTTTTTCTTATACAAAACATAATGTCTGATAACTATTAGAATAAGTTTTATTATACAGAACTTGATGTCTGCTAACTATTACAGGACCTAGAACTCTGATGCTCTTTACCAGAAATAAAGATACAGCGGAATTTATTCAGAAATTCATTCAATACCTGGGTCCATTTGTGCAGGGCTCTGACTGCTTCAGACTCCGGAATAGTTGAAGTTTCTGCTACGCTTTTCAGAACAGACAATCCTCTGCTCCTCCTGCTACGTTTATCTAGAACATAGATAAAGAACCCTGAACAGACAATCCTCTGCTCCTCCTGCTACGTTTATCCTAGACAGAGATAAAGAACCCTCTGCACAGAAAAAATGAAAAGCCCTCTGCACTGAACAGAAAACCGATTTCTCTCTCTTACCCTGCAGTCATACACACTTTCAGATCGATGAAGATAGGCATTCTGAAGGTTCATTTATGGGCAGAGAGAGGACCAGTTTCCCCAAGGCCGTTATTCTCCACCTGTCCATCAGAGTAGGAGATTCGAGACCATTCCTGAATCCGTTACAAGAACTCCATGAAAAACGTTTCTGCTGCCAGCATGTGCATCTCTTCATATGGGTCATTTAGATTAAATCAGAAAATTAATCTTACATTCTCCCACTTGGCACATATGAGAACATAACGTTAGAGTTTAACAGAGTAAACATTAGGTGCGCCATAAGTCATTCATCTTGTTTTTCGGTTTGGTCATTATAATACTATAATTAAACAACCTAGTAATGCGAGGCATGACGGTTCCATGTCAATAAGACAACATAGTCCCTTTCGTGTACCACGACATTAGTAATCTGTTTAATTTAGTCTATAAACAAGGAGTGATTTCATAAGGTCCAACAATAATGTCCCTTGTCAGAGACTATTCCTGTCATCATATATTTATTCTCATACATGTACGTACACATTTAGAACAAGATTTCTCAAACAGAAACATTTTTATTAAGATTTCAGAGTGTCAAATAAAACAAACAACATTATGTGATCCATCTCATAAAAGCAGCAATTGTTATGTGCTACATTCAATTCCCATTCTGTTAGCATGTTCCTTAAATGTCTTTGGTGGTAATCCTTTCGTCAATGGATCTGCAACCATAAGCAGTGTGCTTATGTGTTCAATTGACACTCGTTGTTTCTGAACTTCTTCTTTAACGACAAAGTATTTCAGTTCCATGTGTTTAGCACCATTAGAATACCTGTCGTTCTTAGAGAAGAATACAGCTGCGGCATTATCACAGTAAATCCTCAGCGGCTTGGCAATAGAGTCGACAACCCCAAGTCCTGAGATAAAATTTCGCAACCACAATCCATGAACCGTGGCCTCAAAGCATGCCATAAATTCAGCTTCCATAGTGGATGAAGCAGTGATGGTTTGCTTCGCACTTTTCCATGATATTGCTCCTCCGGATAATAGGAACAAATAGCCAAAAGTAGACTTCCTAGTGTCAACACATCCAGCAAAATCTGAGTCTGAGTAGCCAATCACCTCTAGATTATCAGACCTCCTAAATGTGAGCATGTAATCCTTCGTTCCCTGCAAGTACCTCATCACTTTCTTTGCAGCTTTCCAGTGTTCCAATCCAGGATTAATTTGGTATCTTCCCAACATACCTATTGCAAAACTGATGTCTGGCCTAGTGCAAGTGTGTGCATACATTAAACTTCCTACTGCAGAAGCATAAGGAATTCTTTCCATCTGTTTTCGTTCCCATTCATTCTGCGGACATTGCATAAGGCTGAATTTATCCCCTTTCTGAATAGGGGCATCACCAGCTGAACATTTATCCATTCCGAATCTCTCTAGAACTCTTTCGATATAAGCCTTCTGAGACAATCCTAACAATCTACGTGATCGATCCTGGAATATTTCAATTCCTATCACGTAAGATGCCTCACCCATATCTTTCATTTCAAAATTCATAGAGAGAAACTTTTTGGTTTCATGTAATAAACCAAGATTGCTGGTGGCAAGCAATATGTCATCAACATACAGAATCAGAAATATAAATTTACTCCCACTAACCTTTAGATATATACACCGATCAACAGTGTTTTCCTTAAATCCAAAAGAAGTAATGGTATTATGAAACTTAAGATACCATTGCCGGGAGGATTGTTTAAGCCCATATATTGA
This sequence comes from Pseudotsuga menziesii, assembly GCA_001517045.1. Taxonomy (NCBI): domain Eukaryota; kingdom Viridiplantae; phylum Streptophyta; class Pinopsida; order Pinales; family Pinaceae; genus Pseudotsuga; species Pseudotsuga menziesii. The sequence continues at coordinate 59,971 of LPNX010440190.1, forward strand.
TTTCTTAAGTTTGCAAGCCAGGTGTTCTTTTCCTTTAATGGAGAAACCTCCAGGTTGATCCATATAGACGTCTTCCTCCAAACTCCCATTCAGAAAAGCAGTTTTCACATCCTTTTAATGCAGTTCTAAATCATAATGAGCTACCAATGCCATAATGATTCTAAGTGAGTCCTTCTTGGACACAGGAGAGAAGGTCTCTCTATAATCAATGCCTCCTTTCTGAGTGAAACCTTTGGCCACAAGTCTAGCTTTATGTCGTTCGATATTACCCTTAGAGTCGCGTTTGGTCTTAAAGACCCACTTACAGCCAACTTTATTGTATCCTTTGGGCAATACAACGAGATCCCAGACTTCATTTTGGTCCATTGATTTCAATTCATCATTCATGGCATTAATCCATTTAGCAGAATCATTACTTTATATGGCTTGTGAAAATGAAACCGGATCCTTACATGTTCCTATATCAAAATCAGATTCTTGTAGATAAACCACATAATCATCCGAAATAGTAGACCTCCTTTCCCTTTGAGATCTCCTTAATACTACTTCTTGTGGTCCATCTACTATGGGTTCATTGGTGACAGCCTCATTATGGAGTGGTGGTTCATTAATTTGTTGTTCAATATTGTCAGGTTGTTCATTAGTGATAGGAACAACAATTTCCTTTGAAGCCATAGGTACAGGAACTTGTACCCTAACTTCTTGGATAACTACATTTTGTAATTTATCACTCCCACTAACTTCACCATTTTCAATGAATCTGGCATGACCGGTCTCTACAATTCTCGTACTGTGATTAAGGCAATAAAACCTATACCCTTTGGACTTTTCAGGGTAACCAATAAATGAACCACTGATCGTTCTAAAATCCAATTTCTTTTCATGTGGATTGTACAATCTAACCTCTGCTGGACAACCCCAAACATGCAGGTGTCTTAAACTCGGTTTCCTTCCTGTCCACAGTTCAAAAGGGGTTTTTGGAATTGACTTACTAGGAACCCGATTTAATAAGTATACAGCGGTCTTAAGAGCATACATCCACAATGATTTAGGTAAATTGGAATTACTTAACATACTCCTAACCATATCCATTAAAGTACGATTACGCCTTTCAGTTACACCATTCTGCTGTGGCGTTCCAGGCATAGTATACTGTGCACATATGCCATGCTTTTCAAGAATTTTAGCAAATGGGCCAGGGCACTGCCCTGTTTCATCATACTTTCCATAGTATTCACCACCTCTATCAGATCTAATGATTTTCACCTTTCTATCTAATTGCCTTTCAACCTCAGTGATATATACCTCAAGGGCATCCACTGATTGAGATTTTTCATGTAGCAAATAGACATAACCATAGCGTGAAAAATCATCAATAAAGGTAATAAAATACTTTTCTCCACCAAAAGATGGATTGTCAAAAGGCCCACAAATGTCTGTATGGATAATCTCAAGAAGCTCAGTACTTCTTGTGGCACTTTTTCTGGTGTGTTTTATTTGTTTTCCCTTAATACAATCTACACACATTCCAAGATAAAAAAAATCTAGGTTCAAGAGAATCCCATCTTTTACTAATCTAAGTAACCTTTCTCTGGAAATATGTCCCAGCCTTTTATGCCACAAGTATGAGGAATTTTCATTCGTGAGACTACGTTTAATACCAACATTATGATGCAAGGAAAGAATAGTTTCAGCAAATTGATTATCAAGTTTTAAATTGTATAAACCATCAGAAAGAATGCCCGAACCAACAAAAGAGGTATTCTTAAACAAACTGAAACTTTTATTTCCAAAATTACAGGAGTAACCATCAATGTCAAGTCTAGACAAGGAAATTAAATTTTTGGAAATAGTAGGAACATAAAGAGTCTAAGACAAATCTAAATGAGAACCAGAATCTAGAAATAAACGGTAAGTCCCAATGGCTTCAACTTGAGCTTTAGCCCGATTTCCCATGAATAGAAAATTCTGATTTGGATTTGTGGTCTGGGTTGTAAGGAATCCCTGCATGGTATTAGAAACATGAGTAGTAGCCCCAGAGTCAATCCACCAAGTATTAGAAAGAACTTCAGTTAGGTTTGATTCGAAACAAACAGAAATGAAATTCATACCTTTCTTTTTGAACCATTCCTTACGTTTCAGACAGTTTTTCTGATAGTGTCCCGACTTTTTACAGAAGTGACACTTATCATTGTTCCTTTCCTTCTGATAAGCCTGAGAACCTTGATTATGCTCATATGCCTTGGATGGTGTTCGCTTCATGCCCTTTCTAGGCTTTCTCCCTTTCCTTTCGGCTCCTTGAGTGATGAAATGAACTGAATGTTGTCCATGTTGCTTAAGTCTTGCCTCTTCTTGATTGAGCATACCGGCCAACTCATTCACATTCCACTTATTCTTAATAGTGTTATAGTGAATCTGAAATGGCCCATACTGAGGAGGCAAGGAGTTTAAAATGAATTGCACAAGAAAAAACTCATCCACATTCATCTCAAGAGTCTTTAATTGAGCAGCCAAGTTTGTCATTTCAAGGACATGCTCATGCATTCCACGCGTACCATCAAACTTCATGGTGGTAAGCTTAGCCATCAGTGTCCTAGCAAGAGACTTGTCTGTAGTTCTGAAACGCTCTTCCACAGGTTTCAGGAATTCTTTAGCATTCTCAGTACTAGGAAGAGTTGACTTAATGTTGTTTGCTACAGTCATTCGCATGAACTTAAGGCTCAGTCTATTCGATCTTTCCCATGCTTTGAATGTAGATTTTTCATCTGCACTACTGTTACTGGTAATAGCAGCTGGTTTTTCAGATTCGAGTGCTACATCTAGATCCAGAACACCAAGGTGAAACTGAACCTGTTCTTTCCAATCTGAGAAATTCATTCCATTCAAGATCGGGACAGAAGAGGCATGCGAATGCAGCGAAATAGGAACTGATACTGCAATCATAAATACATGCTATTAATGTTAAGAGTTATAAGCAATTTGAAAATCATGGTTTAAACAATAGTGAACAGTATTACCGTGACCTACCTTTGGGCTAATCTTATGGTAAACTATTTAACAATTATGGTGATTTCCTTTCACCTAATAGGACTGATTGATAAAATATTCACAACTAAGTAAGTATGTTACCTTTGAGTATCCATACTGGACTCAATTGTGAATACCCATCAATCATCCTACTCCAATTAAATAATCTTTCAAGAAATTGGTGCACCTTTGGGCCAACCTAATATTCTTGTGACTAAATAATTGCGATTTGCAGAGTCATTATTTTAATACCAGGGGAAACAAGTATTAAATTTCGATAATTTGACTTAATATCTACAAGTCTTTCCGGTTGGACCACTTTGGTGGCTACCAAACCGTATCTTAATGTAGACCTTAAATCAATGTAACAACTCTGCATATTGATTCAAACAGTGATGTGTTTCAATAGTGTAAAGGAAAACATTCTTGAAACTGGTCTATCATTGTGCATTCATAAAACTGGTCTATCACTGTGCATTCATAAAACTGGTCTATCACCGTGCATTCACAGGATGCATTTGCCAGATAAAAATTATGGAAAGAGAACAGCAAGTTCTACACGCAGCGCTGATACCAAATGTTATGTTTTTTTTTCTTATACAAAACATAATGTCTGATAACTATTAGAATAAGTTATTATACAGAACTTGATGTCTGCTAACTATTACAGGACCTAGAACTCTGATGCTCTTTACCAGAAATAAAGATACAGTGGAATTTATTCAGAAATTCATTCAATACCTGGGTCCATTTGTGCAGGGCTCTGATTGCTTCAGACTCCGGAACAGTTGAAGTTTCTGCTACGCTTTTCAGAACAGACAATCCTCTGCTCCTCCTGCTACGTTTATCTAGAACAGAGATAAAGAACCCTGAACAGACAATCCTCTGCTCCTCCTGCTACGTTTATCCAGAACAGAGATAAAGAACCCTCTACACAGAAAAAATGAAAAGCCCTCTGCACAAATGAATGAAAAGCCCTCTGCACTGAACAGAAAACCGATTTCTCTCTCTTACCCTGCAGTCATACACACTTTCAGATCGATGAAGATGGCATTCTGAAGGTTCATTTATGGGCAGAGAGAGGACCAGTTTCCCCAAGGCCGTTATTCTCCACCTGTCCATCAGAGTAGGAGATTCGAGACCATTCCTGAATCCGTTACAAGAACTCCGTGAAAAACGTTTCTGCTGCCAGCATGTGCGTCTCTTCATATGGGTCATTTAGATTAAATCAGAAAATTAATCTTACAGTACTTAGCTATCTTTGATTTTGTTTCTGCGTGAGCTCTTGGATCTGCTAGTTGTACTTAGCTATATTTGATTTTGTTTCTGCGTGAGCTCTTGCATGGGTTTTGTGAAGCATTATATTTATAGGCTTTGACTAAGCTATCCTATGTATTCAAATGGTGAAACATGTCTTATGTCCAGGTAACCAGATTTCATTTCAAAAAATAAATTTCATATATTAGATTTCATATATAATGAAAGACTTCAAATATAAAATCCATATATGCTCAAAGCTTTCAAAGTAATGAAATAAGAGTTCTGCTTTGTGTTCTCTACGTTCTACTTTCTAGTAATGAAATAAGAGTTCTGCTCTGCGTTCTCTACGTTCTACTTTCTATGGATTTATCTTTGCATCCTACTCTCTATTGACTGTTGATCACGAGTGTTCAGATGTTGCCATGGGCAATACGTTTTGCTCTCTATTGACTATGCATTGGATATAGATATGAAAATAAGGGTGCTCCTCATATGGTGCTTTTGTAATTTTCTTCACTAGTTTTGAGAGTTCGTTTAACACTGAAATTACTAAAATTGGTTCATTTCTAGAGACAACATTTGGATATCTAGTATTTGATATTTTAAACAAGATTTTCATGTTGAAGCAATTAACTTGTACCCTATAGATAAAACACATGCTGAAGCAATTAAGTTGTACCCTGTAGATAAAACAACAGGTACCCTGTAGATAAAAGGAGTACATCTCATAGGAGCAAAGGTTCAACTTGGCAATGTTGGAAAAGAAGAACAGGCGCACCTGTCTCATGCCCCTGATGCTGCTAAAATTTTAATTGCAGAAATGTTAACTCGGGGAGACTCGAAATCAAATCCTCTGCTCGTACCATGACAAGTAAATATCATCCACATTTAATATTTAAGCGGTGAATTTCTCTGCCTGCTTGTCCAATTGATGGTCATTATCTTCTTAGTCGGATGAGCTAAATATCCTTCCAGACACAGGTTTAGTTTTTTAACAACAGAGAGATAGTTAGAATCAGGGCACCATGAAACCTACCCACACCAAAATTGTAATAAGAGCTTAGCTTTTATAACAAACCCATAACAGAACAAAACACTTCAAAATGAAATGACATCACATATTATGGGATAAATTAACACAACACGCTCATTCTACTGTTTTATGTAGCCAAAAAGATTAATATAATTTCAATCAAAACCCAAAATCGTTCTATGATTTTAAGCACAAGATATTGAATCTTGTAACATCCCAATGGAAGACAGGTTTGACTCAATTGTATTCCCAGAATAAAATTAATTGAAAAAACAAAACACATCATAAGCTTCCCAGATTATCTTCGTATCTCCGTCCATATCTTTCTCCAGCAGTTCTTCTCTTGTTCGCAAGTTCCTTATCACCCAGGGGAGATGCATGCAAAAGGATTTTAACCCGTTCAAGCAGCCCATAACAATCCCCAGTTACGTTCAAGCATTTCTTGTAGCAAGGAGAGGCATGGAATGTATCCTAAACAACATGCTGCAGTGAACAATATGGAAGTTAACAATGTTAAGTTCCACCCCATATTTTACTATATCCCATGATAGATACTAAACCGAGGAGATTATAGTCTGAAAAATAAGATATTATTCACCTCTCAATGTAAGCTAATGGGTGAGATTATAGTCTGAAAAATAAAATATTATTCACCTCTCAATGTAAGCTAATGGGTAGCAAATAGCAAAACGAGTTATAATTGTTTTAACAAATGTCAATGTGCTCTACAAATGACATAACCAATTTTTAACAAATGTCAATGTGCTCGCCAGTTGGTGAATTGTGGTGGGACTGAAATTACCAAGTTGTTGAGACAAACCCAAGATAATTGCACTATGCACGCCAATCTATTATCTTCTTGATTTTATTTTCAAGGGAATAATTTATTATAGTGACATCAACCATAATGGCAGTGGCACAAAATCACAACACAACGGGATTCCACATATTATTCGCATATTATTGCATACGGTTATTATTGCATACGGTTGGAAAAAATAATTACTAGCAGATCTGTACCTGACTTTCAGCCGACTCTGTGAGAGTTTGTATAAGTCAAGATCTTGTCGGTGAGTCTAACAAGAGAGAAGAGTCCACAATTCGGCAATGTAAACTAGTCGAATTTATTTCTGAAGCTAAGTTGTTAGGTAGATAGTTATTACAGTCTTTAATGGAGAGTCAGTTGACTCATGTAGAAGCAATTTTCAGGTTGCCTATAAATAGAAGAAGCAAATTGTAAATCAAGTTAGACAATAGAGAGAACTCTGGGTGAGAAAGGAGTGAAAGAGAAGTTGAAGCTCAAGCTTCTCTGTAAGTGATTCATTCTAGGCAAAGCTCTGTAAAAGGATCAGTCTACAAGTCTAAAGAGACAAGTTTGTAATACATTTGTTATTTCCACATAGTTATATATATGAAATAGTTTATGGTTGAATGCATGTTTATTTGGCCGCACATTATTTCCAGATTTACTTGTGTAAATGTTGTTTACATTTACCAGTTAAGTGAAAAATCAAAGAACCCATAAATTTCTCACCCCCTGTTTTACCACACATTGGTCGACTCAAGTCTTCCTACATATTTGGGTATATGTTTTATAAGTTCTTTGGAATTGTTAATGTGTCCATTTTTACTTCATCTTACTCAGGTGAAAAGCATTTGTTATTTCTTAAGTCTAGCATTTGTAATTTTTGAAGTCTTTTAGACTAAGAAACATACTCTGTAGATTTCAACCAAAGTGAACCGACAAGGTCGCTTGAGTAAGCTGACTTGAGAGGTTGAAGAGGTGAGCCTACTTAAAAGTCGAAGTCAACTTCGAAGTGACAAGTGGTCGAGGTAAAATCAGTCGGTAAAACTGACAAGTAAGTCGAAGTAAATCACTGGAGTCGAAAGGCCGACCAAAGTTGATAGACAAGTTTCACCCCACAAGTAAAAAAGTGAAAAAGAGGTCTACGTGAAAATATTTAATTTTTAATATTAACTGAGGGGTAAACTCAAGTTTATTCTCCTTGATTTTGGCTAACACATCCCAACTTGCATACGGTTCAAAGGCAAGTCGATAGCAATGACAATTTTTTCATATATATTAACCTATTGTAATAATGCAAAGAAAAACATTAGAATTCAGAGTCGTCGTATAATGTAAAAAAATGAGTCAAAGTGAAAACATTAGAACTCAGAGTCGTCGCATAATGTAAAAAAATGAGTCAAAGTGATTAGTAGATCTACCATTAGTATGTAACATTACAACAAAGTGAATAATATAGCTAGTTGAGTTCTCACAATCTAATATTCTCTTTCATAGGTAGAATAAAACAAATCCTTCAAATTGATAGATATCCGAGCCAAGAATACCCATGAACAATAATAAAACAAATCCTATTTATTGAAGTTATCGTACGAAGATAGGTGCACGAAGATAGGGGCACACATTTATTTACTCTCCAAGAAATTCCATGTACCCAAATTAAGTACTTCATATGAGTCTCAAGCTATGCTTGGCAGCACCTTGAGCTAATCTGTTGATGACTTGTGAATTCTCCTTGGATTTTACTTGAAACGTGTAACCATATAATGTTGATGTGACAGATATGCCATAATATAAAGAAAATTTAAACATAAAATTATAAAAAAAAATTATTATTTTTAAAAAATAGATATCAAATTAAAGTAAAGTTTAAAAACAATTTCATAAAAACTTTTATTTTAGTTTAAAAGTAATTTAATGAAAACTTTACTCATTTTCTTTATTTGATTGAGACTAGCCCGTTAAGGCAAAACAAAACTGCAATTTCTATTTTTAGCAAATTGCATTGTGCATTGAATTAATTTCTTTATAGTCAAAGACGTCTAACTTATTCGCTTTCAATTGGCGGGCAGTCACTAACATATAATGCATAAATTATCTGCAATACATATACAGTAGCAACAACAATATGTGCTCATATTAAACAGTGTAATAAGCTTACGGCAGGGACTTCGCCACGCTGTGGCACTTGTTGATATTTGATAGACCCTGTGACCATTACTCAGCATAATATCCACCCGTAACTTCTATTTTTTTTGGAAGATGGAGACGATTTGTGTTAAGAGGGAGAACAGTCAAACTAAAAATAAAAATATAAAAACCTAATGGGATGGGATGAGCAGTGCCGACTTCCTTCTTCTCACGACACCTCAACAATTAGGGTGTGTGCCCACTCCATGCAAATGACTGTGAATTCAATTATGAGAGCCAATAATTATGACAATGTGGACAGACTTCACATGTTTCTCGTGGCAAGAGCTATCTATTGAGCTGCAGAGCATTTAATGCGGCTGCAGTAGGTTTGTTGACTGTTGGATTTCGAGCAGCTCAAGATCCAACGATCATCAAGCTTGCTGCAGCTGCATTGAATGCTTTGCAACTCAATGGATAGCTCTTGCCGTTTCTCATACCACCAATATGATACATTATCCCTTTTGGTGGCTTCACATTTCTCTTTCTCTTTCTATTTCCATTTCCAATCTTTCCACATGTTTCCACTCTAATGCGAATTTCTATGCAACACAATTCAATAGGAGTAGTCTAACGAGTCGACGATTTCGCCCGGGGTTAGACTACTCCGTCTACCCACACCATTAATGTTCCCGTCGGCGATCTCGTCCTCCAGAGTCCACCACATCCATTCAGCCAAAGGTCCCACATAAATCTTCTTCTAGACTACTCCCATAATGAGTGGCGATGACTTGCAAACCCAGGTTTTACTTCACATTTTTCATACTTCTAAATAATTAGAATGATACATTTTTCATATCTTCTGAGCTCTGATTTAATCCATGCAAAAGTCCAATTTCAGGTGGGTTTATTTTTTGTTTATCTTTTTATCGTATATTTTATGTTTGCAGGTTATTTTTAATCCATGCAAAAGTCCAATTTCAGGTGGGTTTATTTTTTGTTTATCTTTTTATCGTATATTTTATGTTTGCAGGTTATTGAAAATCAGACTTTTCTTGGCATCTTGCATCTTCTCACAGCCCAACAGACAAACAAATCCATTGTAAGAGGAGCATGTTGGACAATCTCCAATATTACTGCAGGACCAAACAGCGAGTTCAGGTGGAAATGGTTTTGGATTTATAGTGATAATTGCTAAGGTGTCATGTATATATAATTGGGCATTACGCAGGGTACAGTTGAAATCATTCTGGGCATTACAACGAGCGCAAGGCTTAAAGGACAGGTGCTCTTCAAAGAAAGCCATCGATCGATACATGTATTACACCCTGCCAGTATTCGAACTTCTTCTTCATTGACATTGTATTCATAGGTCATAGCACTGCTGGATGAGTAAGGACCTCAGTTAAAATGAAGCTAATACTTTAACAAAAAACCATCAATTAATTTATAAACTAAAATGCGTTTCTAACTAAGTAATTGTAGTATTATTTTTAATAAATAATACCTGTGTTAAGTTAGAATGCGCAGTCAAGAATACGCTGACAAGAGAAGTATTCATATCTACAGATCTTCTCCACCAGGAGAATACAAAGCCCAAAAAAACATTTAGATATAACATTTCAGAATTTTTTTTGGTAATTGTAATGCATATATATCTAAACCTCTAACTAGAGTGATTTACATCAATCCTATGATCCAATGTATCCAGATTTTAGCATACTGTGACAAATCCTGTCTACTCAGACATTTCAATTTTAATCATGAATAGAATTCCATAGTATGCAAACGTTGAATATATACATGGCACCGGGAAAACAATCCATATAAGCTATCGAGGAATACTACTTTATAAAATAATCAAGGAGTGGTATGAAAACATGAACCATTCAATTTTAATCATGAATAGAATTCCATGGTATGCAAACGTTGAATATATACATGGCACCGGGAAAACAATCCATATAAGCTATCGAAGGATACAACGATATAAAATAATCAAGGAGTGGTATGAAAACATGAAGCAGGCTGGATACTACAAGTCCACCCTTATGGTAGTTATTTCCAACTGAGAAATCAACAACGATTCTTCAGACATTTTTCGGTTAGTTAGTTTATAGATAATTTGTACTCTTGAAAACAAGCACAACGGCCAATGATTTGTACTCTTGACATTGTATTCTGTGAATAACTAAATAATGTTGTTCACAGAATGGATCTGTTAAAACTGTCAACCCGAGACTATTTTAACAGATCCATTCTGTGAACAACATTATTTAGTTATTCACAGAAAATACAATGTCAAGAGTACAAATCATTGGCCGTTGTGCTTGTTTTCAAGAGTACAAATTATCTATAAACTACCTAACCGAAAAATGTCTGAAGAATCGTTGTTGATTTCTCAGTTGGAAATAACTACCATAAGGGTAGACTTGTAGTATCCAGCCTGGTTCATGTTTTCATACCACTCCTTGATTATTTTATATCATAGTATCCCTCGATAGCTTATATGAATTGTTTTCCCGGTGCCATGTATATATTCAACGTTTGCATACCATGGAATTCTATGCATGATTAAAATTGAAATGTCTGAGTAGACAGGATTTGTCACAGTATGCTAAAATCTGGATACATTGGATCATAGGATTGATGTAAATCACTCTAGTTAGAGGTTTAGATATATATGCATTACAATTACCAAAAAAATTCTGAAATGTTATATCTAAATGTTTTTTTGGGCTTTGTATTCTCCTGGTGGAGAAGATCTGTAGATATGAATACTTCTCTTGTTAGCGTATTCTTGACTGCGCATTCTAACTTAACACAGGTATTATTTATTAAAAATAATACTACAATTACTTAGTTAGAAAAGCATTTTAGTTTATAATTTACTTGATGGTTTTTTGTTAAGGTATTAGCTTCATTTTAACTGAGGTCCTTACTCATCCATCCAGCAGTGCTATGACTTATGAATACAATGTCAATGAAGAAGAAGTTCGAACACAGGGTGTAATACATGTATCGATCGATGGCTTTCTTTGAAGAGCACTTGTCCTTTATGTCTTGCGCAGGTCTTCGTAATGCGCAGAATGATTTCAACTGAACCTTGCGTAATGCCCAATTATATATACATGACACCTGTAGCAATTGTCACTATAAATCCAAAACCATTTTCACCTGAACTTGTTGTTTGGTCCCTGGAGTAATATTGGAGATTGTCTAACATGCTCCTCTTACAACGGATTTGTTTGTGTGTTGGGCTGTGAGAAGATGCAAGATGCCAGGAAGAGTCTGATTTTCAATAACCTGCAAACAGAAAATATAAGATAAAAAGATAAACAAAAAATAAACCCACCTGAAATTGGACTTTTGCATGGATGTCCTCTTTAAACCATTAAATCAGAGCTCAGAAGATATGAAAAATGTATCATTCAAATTATTTAGAAGTATGAAAAATGTGAAGTAAAACCTGGGTTTGCAAGTCATTGCCACTCATTATGGGAGTAGTATAGAAGAAAATTTATGTGGGACCCTTGGTTGGATGGATGTGGTGGACTCGGGAGAACGAGATCGCTGACGGAAACATTAACGGTGTGGGTAGACGGAGTAGTCTAACGCCTGGCGAAATGGTCGACCCGTTAGACTACTCCCAATTCAATATGCTTGAGAAGACTCTTCATAAAATTAGATAATATGAATATGTAGGCACTAACACTATTATTTGTTTGAGGCGATGATTGTTATATGGTTTTGAGGAGTTAAATTTGGATATTTTAATTAAATATCATGTATTATTTTATATATATTAATTTGGTTGTGAAAACAAAAATAAAATATTCATTAGAATATTCATTGTTTTATGATTTTCAATCAAATACATAATATTATGAAATTGTATTTTTAATATAATATATAAACTTTCAAATTTTATATAAAATATTTGATATGTTATACATGATAAGGCATACAATATACAATGAATAAAATTATTTTTTTTCAAATTTCATTAATCTAATCTCTTTTTAATCCAGGTCATTCCCAGGTGCATGCTGGGGACAACATTCGACTGAATCAGTTGAGTACTATTATGGCGAAAGCATATAAGAAGAATCAGCAAAACAGGAAACACACTAGGTCAACAAGGAATATACACACAGACAATATGCAAGAATTCGAACCAATTTATTACTTCTACTTCATGAAATATGGATGAATCAAATTTCTATTGATAAAAAAGATGTCTATATTACATTAGTGTACATGCTTATATAGGATGTTGAGACGCTTGAGTGACTACCCGTTACGTTCAATTACAAAAGAAGCTATAACGGTTCAGAAGTTCAACCATCACAGGGCATGTTGGTATGTTGTATGTCGAGGCGGACCTGTCGAAGGAGAACCTGTCGGCTGAACATGTTGAGGTGGACCTGTCGAAGGCGAACCCATCGACTGCTGGTTGGATCATTTCTCCTTCCTTAAGAAACAATGGTCTCCATTGTGTATTCATTCAGGTGATGAAACTTGTAGGGTACCTCAGTAGCAGAGTACCATTTTTCTTGTGCGGGGATTTGTTGAGATTTAGCCACTTGAAACAAGGGAATGGAGTTCGTCCTTGTATGGTGTATGCGTCGTCCCACAATGGTGTCGCAAAGAAGAGGTTTCTGAACATCTGGATGGATGTCTTCGAGTTCTTCTATCTGCAAGTCGTTTTGTTCCAACAATGGTGCATGGTATGGTTGAAGTAGATCTACATTGAAAACTGGATGTAGGCCAAGGCATGCAGAAATGTCGAGCTGAAAAACGGTTTCACCAATCTGTTTAAGGATACTGTATGGACCATATCACAAAGGTTTCATCTTTCTGTATGGACAATGAAGCGTTCCTTCTTTAGATGTAACCATACATGATCCCCAATTTGGAATGAATGAGGAATACGATGCTTGTCATGTCAGGCCTTAGCTTTTTCATTAGCTTGTTGCAACATCTCCTATGCTTGCTTTTGAATGTTGTAGATTTGATCTCTGAACTTCATGCTTTCTCCACTTCTCGTCCTTCAAAGTTGGTGTCGTTCGACTGTGTCGAGGAAATGATTAAGTCGATAGGCGCTAAGGGTTGAAATCCGTAATAGATCTCAAATGGACTCTTTCCCGTAGAGCTGTGTTGAGCATGATTGTAGCTATGATGTATGTATGGAAGGTTGTCATTCCATGTTCGACAATTCCTGTGGTTGTACATGCAAAGCAGTTGTATGACTAAGTGATTTACAACTTCCACCTGTCTGTCTGTCTGCGGATGGAAGCATGTCAGCAAATAAAGTCTTGTGTCGAGCTGTCGCCAGAGAGTTTTCCAAAAGGTGCTGACAAATCTAGCATCTTTGTTGGAAATAATGGTTGTCGGGAGGCCATAATGTTTCCACACATGTTCAAAGAAGAGCTGAGCAGTCTGATGTGTTGTCATATTTTTCTTACATGGTATGAGTATAGCCATATTGAAAAATTTATCGACTACTACTAGTATCGTGTCATGCTGATGTTTGGTATTAGGATATCCCATCAAGTAGTCCATAGAAATAGATTCCCATGGTTGACTAGGAACTGGAAGGAGTGTGTATAGTCCTCGTCGTCGATTCGGCGGGTTAGCAATGGCACAAACCACGCACAATCGAATGTACTTTTTGATGTCAGATTTAAGTGAAGGCCAGTATAAATAATTTTGGAGGATAACAAGTGTATTTGTGACTCCGAAATTTCCTGCAGTCTTGCGATAGTGTGCGTCCCAAATGAGCTTTTGTTGATGCTCACCGGTCGGTACAAAAAGTTGTCCAAGCTTGTATAGCAATGTGTCATTCAGGAAGTAGTCAGTAGTTGACAACTTGTCGGTATGAATCTATCAATAAATTACAGATAAATCATAGTCTACAGAATAAAATTTTGGCTAAGTAGTGGTGTCATAACCCTACATACTCATCACTGTAGACAGTAGAGTAATGGGTGGTCTACTGAGATAATCGGATGCGGCATTGGCTTTGCCTTTCCAATACTTAATTACCAACTGAAATTGTTGCAGGTAATTAATCCACTTGAGTTGTTGAGTTGTATGTAGTTTCGACTGGGACATAGTGAAATGTAAAGGTTTATGGTCAGTGAGGATGACCATTTCCTTGCAAAGAATCTAGTGTCTCCATTGCTTGAGAGATTACACAATGGTGTATAGTTCTTTTTTATATGTCGAGTACCTTCTAATAGTGTCATTGAAAGTCTCAGAATGAAACATGACTGGGTGACCTGACTGGGTGATCACTGTGCCGAGGGCATAGTCTGATGCATCCGTCTCAATCTCAAATGGCTGATGCAAATAAGGTAAAACAAGTATTGGTGCAGTACAAAGCTTGTTTTTTATTTGTTTAAAATATTGTTGTTGTGTCAGTGTCCATTTGAAGACAATTTTTCCATTTCCTTTCTTCAAATGATTAAAAGGCCATGCGACGTGGCTGAAGCCAAGTATGAATCGTCAATAGAAATTTTCCAAACCAAGAAAAATTCTTAGCTCATGAATGTTTTGAGGAATGGGCCAATCTTTGAGGATCTGTACTTTTTCTGGGTCGACATGAATTCCTGCAGAGTCAATTACATACCCCAAATACTTGATGCTGGTCATCGCAAATGAGCATTTGTCCATATTCAGATATAGTCGATGTTGTTGGAGAGTGTTAAAGACTTCTCGAAGCTGTTTGACATGTTCTTCCCATGATCGACTGAAAATCAAGATATCGTCTAGATAGACAATGACACATTTACCAATGGAAGGTCATAGAAGGTCATCCATATATATTCTCATGAAGGTTGTAGGTGCATTGGTTAAGACGGAAGGCATGACTAACCATTAAAACAATCCTTCCTTAGTTTTGAAAGTTGTTTTCCATACATTAGTGGACTCGATTGGAATATGGTGGTATCCCGACTTGAG
Source organism: Pseudotsuga menziesii (assembly GCA_001517045.1). Taxonomy (NCBI): domain Eukaryota; kingdom Viridiplantae; phylum Streptophyta; class Pinopsida; order Pinales; family Pinaceae; genus Pseudotsuga; species Pseudotsuga menziesii. Next base: position 75,192 of record LPNX010440190.1, read on the forward strand.
GTCGAGTTTCGTAAAGAAATTAGCACCTTTCATATTGTCGATGAGTTCATCAATTCATGGAAGAGGGTATTCATTCTTCACTTAAATTTTGTTGAGAACCCGATAATCAATGCACATGCGCCAGGTACCATATTTATTTTGAACTAACTTGACTAGACTTCCACAAGGAGAGGAGCTGGGGCGGATATGACCCTTGTCGATCAAATCCTGGATTTGTCTATGAATCTCTTCATTTTTTAGAATGGATCTTCTGTAAACATATGCGTCAGGTAATGAAGAACCCGGAACAAGTTCAATGGAGTGTTTTACCTGATAATACAAAGGTACTCCGTCGGGTGCTTGAATTATGTTCCGGTATTCTTCAAGAATGTTTTCGATCTATTATTGTTGTTAAGAGATGCGATGGTCGGTGAGTCAATTCATTGCTGCAGTATTCCAGGAATGTTGAGGATTTATCATGATGATGTGAACTTTTGAGCATGATTGATAAGCTTCTTTGTTTGCTTGATAGATAACATACCAACCGTTGATGTGGGTTGTCTCTCTGGTATGCCATACCATTGATTCTAGATTTTGGCAATCACCTTCTGAGGCCATGACTGATATGTACCGTGTCGATCCCATAGGTAGGGTTTACCGAATAGGGCATCACGTCACATAGTACTTCATCTTCAAAAGGATCAATGAAGTAGGCGAGTTTGCATTGTCATGTGATCCTTAGTTCCTACCCATCCTTCATCCAACCGATATTGTAAGGCTGAGGATGTGGAGTGGTGACAAGACCTGATTTCTTCATAAGATCTTCAGAAATGAAGTTCTTCTGGCTACCATTATCCATAATTAGATGTAATGGATTTTTATGAACCCATATCCGTGTATGGAATAGGCGCTCTCATTCCTCCTCATCGACGATAGTCAAGGCTGTCAGAGCGGTTGAGGTTGAAGCCAAAAGGGTTGATGCATATGGATCATATTTTTCCAGGAATCTGTCGGACAAATCGGATGTCGACAATTTTTCCAAAAATGTCTTCCGAGACTTGCATTCTGATGTATCATGCCATGCTGAACTGTGATAATCACACCATTTCCTGATAGGAGCTTGTTTGTTGTGATCCCTCTTATCTTTCTGAAAGTTCTTCTTTTGATGATCGGGCTTTCGTGGAGTCAACTGAGAAGGGTTATTCATTAGAGGAAATTTGGGGTCTAAAATGGGCCTTATAAGAAAACGTGCCAAAATAAGTTTTTGTGAGTTGGAATTCAAGAACCAGTAGAATTTCAATAAAATAAGTCAACCATAATGGTTGAATTGACATATTTGTCATTAAAAAAAACTACTTTTTGTGTTCGTATTTTCGACATATCTCATTGTGTTTTTACTCAAATTTCGATCGGGAGAGCTCGTTGGATGCGGAATTTGATTCCGCATCCAATGAGCTCTCCTGATCGAAATTTGAGTAAAAACACAGGGAGATATGTTGAAAATATGAACACAAAAAAAATAGTTTTTTTCTTTCTTCCTCCAAAATTAATCAATATTATTTTATTATTTTAACTATTATTTTATGATTTTAACTATTATTTTATTATTTTCCTTAGGAGGCCCATTTTAGACCCCAAAATTCCTCTAATGGAAATTTTCAAAGTCAGCTGGTGACTTCTTGTCAGATGTTCGACCTGTTAGCTTGTTCGTGAACTGTGCTTTTCCTTTCTTTTTAGCTTCAAGCTTGATGGAGTAATGAAATGCATCCATAAGCATACCAACAGTCAGAAACTCCATCTCTTATTGAATGTACGGGGATAAACCATTGATGTACTTCAGGACAAGCAATTTCTCTTCTTCTTGGACGCCAAGTCTAGCCATGAGTCAATAGAACTCGTCAATGTAACTCTGTACAGACTGGTCTTTCCATTTCCTTAGTTGCTGCCACTTCTTATATTGTTGTTCAAGATACTTGGGAGGGTAGAATTCCTTTAGGACATATTCGACAAATTTTACCCATGTGTTTATGGGGTCTTCTTCTTTTTCCATCTTTGTCAATAAATTCTCCCACCAGCAGTGTACAGAGGTCGACATCTTTAAGGATGCAATGGTGATATTTTTCACTTTGGAGAGTTGATTCACTGCATAGTAATATTCTAGTTGGTTTACCCAATTATCGACGAATTCTGCATCAATCATGCCTTCAAGGTTCGGTATGTCCAAATTCAGTTTCACTTTGAAGGGGCTGATTTTATCGGAGTGAGGTCACTTCGAGGATTCCTTGGAGTTTGCAGTGACTCTCATGAGAATCTCGTTGAACTAGGTGAACATTTTGGTTCACTGGTGAGCTAGTGTGTTTTCTATGAGTTGTTCTGTCTCATGAGTTGCATGTATATTGTCTACTTCTTCGGTCATCTTTTATGAAGTTAAGGGAAGTGTCTTCTTTTGTTACTGAGTTTGTGAGCGTGTTTGAACATGCATAAATTAAATAACTTCGATGGAAGTGCTTATGTAACTTAAGCTCTGAACAAGCTCTTGCTCTGATACCAATGATCCCAGTCATGCCCAGGTGCACGCTGGGGGCAACATTCTACTGAATGAGTCGAGTACTATTATGGTGGAAGCATATAAGAAGAATCAACAAAGCAGGAAACACACTAGGTCGACAAGGAATATACACACAAACAGTATGCAAGAATTCGAACCAATTTATTACTTTTGTCCATGAAAGATGGATGAACCATATTTCTATTGATCAGAAAGATGTCTATATTACATTAGGATGTTGAGATGCTTGGGTGACTACCCGTTACGTTCAGTTACAAAAGAAGTTATAACGGTTCAAAAGTTCAACCGTCATAGAGCATGTTGGTATGTTGTATGTCGAGGCTGACCTGTCGAGGCGAACCTGTCGAATGAACATGTCGAGGAAGACCTTTGAAAGGAGAACCTATCGGCTGACCAAGTCGAGGCAGACCTGTCGAAGGAAAACCTGTCGGCTGCTGGTTGGATCACCTTCCATCATATAAAATAAAATATTGATATGTTATACATAATAAAGAATACAATGAATACAATCACTTTTTTCCAAATTTCATTAATCTAATCCCCTTCCCTCGTATGAAATCAAGTCTTGTTAATGACATTAGCATCAAGGTATACAATGTAGAAATAATAAATATTACCTACCATAATGATACTTATACATGATTGTGAAAGAGAATCACTGCACTCCTTACTCTACCTTATGATATAATAATCACTACTTTAATCCCAGTGAGATTTTAGTTAATAATCACTACTTTAATCCCAGTGAGATTTTAGTTAATAATCACTTCTTTAATCCCAATGAGATTTTAGTGTGTCTAATTCTAAAAATCATATAAATAGATAATGTAAGTAATTGAGGTGATTGAAATTTGACCACTGCACTTCCTACACTACTTTATGATAATAATAATCACTACTTCAATACCAATGAGATTTTAGTGTCTATAATTCTAGAAATCAAATAAATAGATAACTCCCTCCACTACTTATGATAATAATAATCACTATAATCCGAATGAGATTTTAGTGTTCTCTAATTCTAGAAATCATATAAATAGATAATGTGAGCAAATTAAGGTAATTGGAATTCGAGACCGCTACATTGGTTTATAAAACCTTTCAATTTTGATTTAATCACTCTTAATTTACAAAGTTATAACTAACAAAATTTTCTTTCACATTTTTGTTTGGGAATTATCCATGTGTTCTATTTTTAAAATAAATTATTGAATTTTACATCATAAATAAACTATATTGTACATATATATTTGATTTAGTAATAAAATTGGTAATATATATATGAAGAATCAAATGATAACACACTAATTAGAAATTAGAGGGGTAAGTGTTTTACAATTGCTTAAAAGTGGGACTCTAAGGATAACACACAAATTTTTGAGGGTAAGTGTTTTGGTGGCGGTGGCAATGGGAAATATTTGGTTTGTTGTAAAACTTTATTCCTATGCTCAAAAGGCTTAGAAAGAAGCGTTACTTAGTGTATATAAAAGTAGTAAGATCTGAGCACTCTGCTCTTCTTTGTGCTCAATAAGGATTAGAATTTCATTCAAATGGTGTAAGCTATGTAGCCATCTAATCAACTAAATAAATCAGACTTGTATTATTTCACAAAACTCCATTTACTATAGTAAACATTTTCCATTTCAACATTCTAAGGAGGAAGAATTTAAAAGCTTAAATATAACAAGTCTTATAGCAATAAATTCAAAATTCCAATCCCCTATTGGATATGATCCAATGCATCCATACACGGCCATATGGTACAACCATATATGACCATATGGGCTGTCCAAATATCAAACCCATAAATGTTCATAATCCATAAGAAAATAGTCTCCTAAAACATCCATTAAATCAACAATCTACTCTAGCTCAATTAACATATTTATAACACTACTTTAGATCACATTTTTCCTCATTAAATGGAAACCATAAATCCCATGGATGATCTGATCTGGAAAATCCATACACAGCCATATGTTTTTCCTAAAATCAGACCTCCTAATAATCATAAATTCTATAAACATACTATCTACTAACAACTAGTCTAACACATCAACATACATGCCAGTGAGCTTACAATTTATCAACATATAGTTATGCATTTACCATAAGCATATATACAATTTAAAAACATGTAATGACAGAGATATATCAGCCTCCATAGGCACATGTACAACAACATACATAAAGAGTATAAATGGCACAATTACTTATCTTTTATAGGGTTGCAACTGGCATTAACTGGACAACTTTCCTTCTAGCCTTAAACACTCTCAAGAAAAACGATTTGCAGGTCACCCCCGAGCCAAGGTATTGGAATTCACATGAGAAGCTCTCTTATAACTCAATCTCTAAGGATAAAACTCAGGCACACAACTTGAGCGACACAACCACTTGAATTTCTTCCACAAGTTTTTGCTCCTCTCTACCCACTTACTCGTCCATCCCACTACAAGGTGAAATGGTAATCCCTTCACCTCCTAGGTCCCTTAGGGCGTCGCCATTCACCATGAAGATTCATGTGCAGAATTAGGACAGAAAGAAGTGGTAGACACCATGAAACTACATCCTACTCAAGACAATATCAGTTTGAGAAGCTCAATTCCTCACCACCTACTTACTCCTTCACCCCACTACCAGGTGAAATGGTAATCCCTTCACCTCCTAGGTCCATCAGTATTTCACCATTCACCATCAGGATTTATGTGCAAGATCAAGACAAATTCAAGTAGTGGATACGAAAGAACTATATTAGAGTTGATTAGGCTTACTACAAACACAACCAATATACATGTGCTCCAAGCACATAGTTCACACACATAGCAGCAAATACATGGGATACCAAGCTCACAAGCTTCCCTATATCTCAATAATCATGGCATGAACAAATTGCTCCTTTTAATGAATGAAGGAATAAATAATCAAGAATTATCCTCACAGGATCTCCATTCCCCGCAAGACAATTGGTGTAAAATGTGTGCACAGTATATGTAGTGGAGATTTCTCTCCATCTACGTGCAAAATCACCTACCTTAGATCAAAGGGATCTAGAGGTAGAGTGCGTGGTGTAGGGGAAAGCATCCTACCGTGACTTACAAATGAACAATAAACAAACTATATTTTTTAGATTTTTAATTAACAAAGCAAGTACGAATACTCATACCTTTATAAATGGGCCACTGGATCCATTTGAAAAGTTGGTCCAATGGCTTCCACGATCTGGTTCTTCGATTTTATCCAACAAGGGTTATCAAACAGGAAGGGAATCAAGGATTTTATGGAGTAAACTCAACATACAATGTGATGTGGAAATATGTGGCTAAAAGGTGAAAAGTGTGACAAAGGTGTGACTAAAAGTGTTTTTGGGGATACCTTCATAATGTATTTATAGGATGATCCAAGATTTTTTCCCCATGGTATTGTTCGATGGTTTTATGTAGTGCATGGTATTGTTCCATGGTTTTTGACCAATTCTCATTTTAGGGTTTTTTGGTCCTTTTTGAGAAAATGGGGTTATGTTGCAATAAATGCCCATCTTCCCTGTATTTATGAGGGAAGGAATAATGAGTTTTTGGACTAATTTGGGTGGAATTTAATTGTGAAGGTAAAAATGGAGGGAATAATGATGAGATTATGATGTATAATTATGGTGTGGACAATTTTTTGTGTTAACATATTTTCCCCTAATGTGTGAGGGAAGGAACTCATTGTATGGCCGACAAACATCATAGGATCAAGGGAGAAACGGTGACAACGATGAAGAAACTATAGATAATTGTTTCGAGTTGGAGACTCCTCATTTGAACTACAATGGATTTTGGTTTGTATTGCTTCTGAAAATGGATGAGGTACATATAATCACAGACATATATATGGACCAGGTGGGCATACCCATGCTCGTATCAATGTATTAATATAAAAATGGTGATCAAGGCTCAAACAAGGGGAGCTGATCAATACATATAACTGATAGTACATAATGGTCGCCCCAATAAGAGGTTGAATACAAATATTGATATGAAGAACTGGTACATATAAACAATGTCATTCTCTTGGAATGTAATATCACAATAACTTATGCTCTGCTAAATCTGAGGGTGTACACAACTGCATGGACTCAACAACCGAGAGTCAAAATCTCTGAGGTACGATAAATGTCATTAGATACTATAGATATACGGAAGCATGATACTGAGGGGCTTCCGAACACTATCGCCAACGCAGCCCGAATATCACAAGGGACATGAAACTGTATGGGTCCAAAGACACTCACTAAGGAGCTCGAAGAAGGGATAGAAGTATGTTGAGTATGATACTATCTCGTGGACTTTTTTTGATCCCAATACGGTAAATGCTCGATGGTGTTTTCATGTTTTGAGAGTATGAAAACATGAAGAAGACTCCAATGGGTCTATTTTTTATACAGCATTCTCCTAATCCCAAAAAAGGATAAAAGTGTACAAGGGATAACCCTCCCAGCCAAAAGGGGCAAAGAGACTTATTTTTCGTAGGTAGTCCAACCAGGCCAAAAAAGGATAAACTTATACTAATTGAACGATCATTCAAATACTTTTATGAGAATGAATAGAACCAAGTTTTCTCGGTGATATTTTATTTACGAGAGGGATGGAAAAGAGATTAAATACAACCCATAAGTGAGATTTTTCATAGTGGAAGTCAAGCCAGGAGGAAGCATTCAATGTGCCAAAAGAGGTGATGTTGGGATTGTGGCTGATGGGAATAAAAAATTACAGTGGAACACTAGTGGGGCCTCCTTACAGGACAATGAACAGTGGTAAATAACACACAATGTGCAGTATGGATAGAGCAGAGGGCTCATGTACATGCCAATACATAAGGGGTTTGAATTTTATGGTGGAACATAAAAGGTGTTAACTACAGGAAATGGCCCCCAAAAAATAGGGAGAGCATGAGACGTGAGTCCCATAGGTGGTGAGAGCATGAAAAACTGAACCCATCGGTGAAAACATCGTGAAAAATGGATGCTGGATGACTCTATGGCGCACAGAAGAATAATTTGACCACATGGAGTCCTATAAACAAGGGGGGACTATTAGAACCAAAAATTGTTCACCTAGCTCTCTATGGTCCAAACCATAATTGTACATCATATTCCCACCATTATTTCCTTCATTTTAACCTTCAAAACTAAAATTTCACCAAATATGGTCCAAAACATTATTATTCCTTCCCCCATAAATGAAGGGAAGTTGAGCATTTATTGTGACACATCCCCACTCTCTCCAAAAAGGACCAAAAATCCCTAAAATGAGAATGGTAAAAGACCATGGAAAAATACCATGCACAATAAAATACCATGGGTCAAAAAACCTTGGATCATCCTATAAATACATTGTGAAGGTCTTCCCCAAAACACTTTTAGCCACACTTTTGGTCACATCATATGTCATTACTTTTCATCACCTGCCATTGCTCCTTCATTTTTTCCATATCATTCTCATGGTGTATGTTAAGCTTGCTCCATACCCATTTGGATCCATTTTCCACTTCCATTCCGATTATTCATACAATCGCAGTGACTAGCCCTATTGTCGGAATTCAACCTTACGTACCCCCATTTACCCATGGGAATTACATTCCTATTGGCACCGACACCATTGCTGGCCCTTCCTAATCCACTCTCGGTTCTAGTTTACCTTTCATGTCTAGTCTCAACTTGCTTGATTTGGAATGGTTGACCAATGACCCCATTCTTCATAACCCATTATGGCCTCCCATCCCTACCAAACTCCCCTCGGACATCCCTAAGTTTGAGGGAAAGGTGGGAGAAGACCCCAAAAACCATATTATGGCATCCCACTTATGTTGTTCATCTAACATCATAGTGGATGATTATGCCTGATTGTGATTATTCCAACGCACACTTAAAAGTGTTGCGACCAAATGGTATATCAAACTACCTCATGCCACCTACCTAAACTTTCCGTTGTTATACTCGATGTTTCTCTAGTACTTCTAGTTACCCATTTGTTATGATGAGGGTGTGTAAATCCTATTATTATATAGATAAAAAACATCTAACCATATCATGGATCATATCCATGAGTGGCGTCATCATAGTAGTATGTGTAAGATCTAGTTAGATGATAGGATTTTCCTATATTGGTTTATTAAAACCTTACTCCCCCCCATCACCAAGGACATTGTATCTGAGCACCCATAAACTGAGGATGAATCCATCCAGAAGGCACAGCAGTTTGATCTTATCTATGCCCAATCGGTTTATATGTATACCATTATACCTTATGCTCCCCGTGCTAGATCCTCACATCGAGATACCTTGGGGGCATCCCATGCCGTTGATGAAGTTATCATCTCTATTACCCAACATCCACACCTTTACAAAGCCTCTCATTTGAGGCCACCTCATTCTGGTAACACCCCTAGTGTTTCCCAAGCTAGTTACGCCCCTGATTTTTCATGCACAATGGATCAGTCCGGAGCCACACCTTCCTATGCGTCTCCCACACTAGTTCCTCACGTTCACAGACTGAATTGCTTAGAACTTGCATATAATATCTAAACGGTAGGATTTGAAGCCCCTCAATATTCTCATGCCTACCACCCACCACCTGCTCTGACCCCAACTCCTCCTATTTCCTAAGGACAGGTATACGCTCAGTAGAATCTTCCTAATCAACCCGCCCCTAATAACCAACAAGGGTAGGGAATATGATAGAAGGGTAGGAATCAGGGAAACAACCAAACTCAAGGAAGTGACTAATAGCCCAACCCTTCGAACAAAAACAGAGTGAATCCTCTTGCAAAGAATCCCCAGTGTCCACCTAGACCTAGGAAGAACCCTCAGTTGTGGACTAACCATCTGTGCGTTATTTATACACTTATGAACATTATACACATCAGTGTCCCCATATGAATCGAGCCTGTCATTTACTATAAACTGATACTCAATGTGACCTGAATGCAACTACTTTGACACATCAAAACCCCTCACCCCAAGGTCCTCCACCTATGGTGCTGCAAAAACCCTTACCAAATCAAGGGATGGTTGCAACCCAACCCTTGGTACCAAAAACCACTGCAACCACTTTTGCGACTCAACCCATTGATCATGATGTCCATCACCTTATGACCGTTATCATCTAATGTCAACCTACAGACTCGGTGAAACCAGTATGGCTCCACCACGAAAACCACTAACCCCTCCATGAGATCTACCTCCACCACTCTCGATATGTCTTTGCATTTGTCAAGACCTCCCATGAACGATACTTCCAAAGTCCCGTGGTTCCCTTTACGTGGCATCGCAAACAACCCCACTACTAGAGCCTCTTTTAACTATTGTATTGTCGATGACTTGGCTCAGTCTCCCTCAATCATGTCTGCTTTGGAAGTCCTTAAGACTTTCCCTTCACAATGTAAATATTTTCTATCCACATTAGGTGTCATCGATCCCTCTGATTTCCATTTGATCAGCTTCGACTTGATCATCTGTCACCTTCCAGGTTCCAGTCACTATTCAGAATTTGGTCATTCATTGATGAGGGAGGATCCGCTTGGATTAAGTCAACCTTTTTCTGGCAGAAATTTGGATCCCCAACCTTTCAACCTTCCACCACTGCCTTCGTGCCTACGATGGTCATGCTCCTTAATCCCAAGGTGTTCTCCTGAATGTCCCTGTTGAGTTGGCCAAGAAAACTGTGTTGATTGATATTGAGGTTTTCAACTCCCAACTTGATTACAACCTCCTTCTTAGACGTAGTTATATGTATGCAATGCGAGTTGTTGCCTTTATCGTCTTTCAACTCTTTATGTTCCCACATGAGGGTAATATCGCGACCATCTACCAACTTAAGTATTATGACCCTAAGGGACCAACCACACCGAAACATGTCCTCCCTACTTTCAACACTACCATCAAAAGTGTTTCCATACCTTCCCTATCCATTGTTGGTCCAGGATTATTTTCCAACCCCCCTTTGACGGACACCTTTTTGTTCTTACCACCTCCTTTTTTCCCAACTAATATATCATATTTGTGCACTATCTCATCCGGTCATGTTTCGACCACCTTTCAACCTCAACCGCAACCTCAACGAAAACCCTAAGGGAATGATTGGGGTCCATTCCTTGTACACACTATCCCCTTCCTTTTTCCACCTTTTGGAATCATGAGGAAGCTAGTCATGGCTACTCTCAACCTTCCGGGTTTCACTTTGGGTATTGCCGTGTGGTACCTTGATTCGCCCACCCTTCCCTCGAATCTAGAGGTTATGCTGAATCTCGTCCACACTATCAAGATGATGTCACATACACCCCCCAGTACACAAATGACTATTTATGTCTCTACTCTTGCCCCCCCCCCATCCTCCCAATAAGACTAGGGGCAAAACGTCCAAAGCGACGACAGAACCATGTCCTCCTCCTAAATGTGTGTTATGTGATGTCCAAGGAAATGAGACACAAAATTGTACCAATTTTCCAATTCTTCATACCCACATGCGCACTGTAGTCGAGACCGATGACACCACAGTTGTTAATGTACCAAACATACCTGCGGTTAAGAACAAATTACTCTGCACCAGCCATCCATGTGTAGTTTTTGGCTTACATGGTCATTATTCCCACCATTTCCCAAAATTTCCCAAGTACCGGTCACTCCTTAGTGACCTTCGGAAGCACTCCCGTGAGTCTGACATCATCATCCTTGAGGAAATACACCCTCAACATCTTCCTCGGACACCAACAACACCATTTCCACGATCTCTACTTCTATTAGTCCTTTCCCTTCCTCGGTCGTGGAAGATCCTCCTGATTTGTCCTGGTACCACTTTCACGATGACAGAGAGATCTCTAAAACCACCACTGGTTTTACCCTATTACACTTAGTCCATGGTGTGGAATTGGTTATTCCCATTGCATGCCCATATTCCATCACTCCAACTTTCCGTTGAACTTCTGCCTGACACTTCATCGTTGGAAAAATCCCTACTTATGCTTAAACAAACTGATGAGGACCATCACACTACTCTACAAATGATCAAAGTAGCTAAAACCAGGTCAAAGTCCCATTTTAAATCCCACATCCACCTGCACACCTTTAGTGAGAGGGACCTTTTCCTCATCTATGACCAAGCCCACAATAAGACTGGAAAAAAGCGAAGTTTGAATCCATGTGGTATGGAACTTATTTTATCCATCGATGCCTTGGAAAGGGGGAATATCTCCTCCCCAACTCTGATGATCACCTCTTGAATAATCCCCACAATGGGCTCTACCTCAAGAGGTTATATGCCTAGAATCTCCCACCATGCATACCCTTGGATCATAGTTTTTCTTTCTTGTTTTACATCACTTTTACTAAGAGTCGATCACCACCTACAATAGCCACTCCATGTCGAGCCGCAGTAAGTCCAATGTAGCACGTCACCGCCTCATCTTCTGATGAGCGAGTGAATCTAAACTCTCCACCGTTCCCCTACGTTGTTGGTACCTCGCTTGATGGTGTGGTCCCATGTCTACACATACACACAGTATGTCTATCACATGTATGATCTAGCTACCACTATGCTAGCATACGATCAGGTCCCCAAACCTGTCCTAGAGGTCAAGGCATATTTGGATCTCCCCGTTAGTCCATGCCCACATATGGATAGTCCTCTATGAGGTAAAGAATATTCCACCACTATGAAAATATCTCCCTGGTGAAGAAACGACCTACTAGACCACCTCCCTCCCTAATTTTTTTGTCCCATTTCTCGGAGTCACCCTGATTTGTATGCCACCACGCAAATCAAACTCTGTATGTATTGGCATGTTAACGAGCCATCCACTCCATCCATATTGTAAAATGGCCTTATTTTACCTCCATTCATCATCTAGCAAGGAGGTCCCACCAGTGTTCCACTATCATTCATATCATCCATGTTCATAACACCATCCCTTTTGGTACATCGAACACTTCCTCCTTGTTTGACTGACCATTATAGAGTTTCCGTTAAGATCTTTTCTACCTCCTAAAAGAATAAAAATATTGTCAGGCACGCTTTTTTCCTTTCATGCTCGTTAAAGTATTTGAAAGGGAGTCTATGTGACCTCATTTATCTCCTTTTTCAGATTAGGTAGACTATTTAAAGAAAAGCACCACCCTCGCACCTTCCAGCTAGGAATGTTTCCCTTTGTATCCTTTCATGCTTTGTCGGACCTTGGGACCGTAACTTACGAAAAAGATCATTGAGGGTTGTATTTAAGCTCTTTTCCAACCCTCTCATCAAGAAAATATAGCCGAGAAAACTTGGTTTCTTTCATGCTCGTAAAAGTATTTGAACGACTGTCCAATTAGTATAGGTATAACCCTTTTTGGCCTGGTTGGATTGCCTATGAAAAAGAAGTCTCTCTCGCCCTTTCGTCTGGGAGAGATATCCTTTGTACAATTTTATCCTTTTCATACTTAGGAGACTACTTCACGAAAAAGAGAACTAGAGTCTTCTTCCTGTTTTCATACTCTCGAAACATGAAAACGCCATTGAGAATTTACCATCTCGGACTCGACAACAATCCATGAGACAGTGTCATACTGAGCATACTTCTATCCCTTCTTCAAGCTCCTTAAACTATGAAGAAGACCCAAACAGTGTCTCTAGGAGCCCACACATATTACATATAGTCTCCCATTATGGAATATTCCCCCCATTGGGTAACCTTTGTTTAGAGTACTCTATAATGAGTCTCCATTGGAACCCCTGGATATCCCTTGTCCAATTACTTCCCCAAGTATTTTCCATTGCAGTCATTTTTCGAGTTCCATAGCTATGATCCCATCCTCTTGTGTCATTATGATCTGCTTCTAGGTTATCCCTGTTGTCATACTCTTAACAAAGGAAGTTCAAGTCCCCCATACTCTAATGCCCTTATTTCCCATTCAGTGTCTCAATACCCTTATTGTTCCATATCTCTTTCTGTCCTCCTTGTGCTTCTATCAAGGAAACCTCATTACCTTGGTAGTTGCAGGTCTCCTTTATCAACGTCAACACATCCATTCTAGAGGATCAACATAGAGGTCCTTGTATCCTATTTTCTTCCACATAATTCATGATTTCCTTGGACCACTTGAAAGGAGTCCTTAGTTCCTTTCGGGTTGGTTGTGTTTCTCGTGCTCAAATTCAGCTACACTATCGCACCATTGATATTCGTACATGATATTGGTTCGTTCCTTATTTGGTCGAAGACCCCGATTGTCACTTGAATCTAGCACATTGGTGAGTCTATTCTAGGGACCCATACAGTTTTATGTCCCTTGTGATTTCCGGGCTGTGTTGGAAACAATGTTTGGAATACCCTTTGTGTCATGCTTACATGTATCTACAGTACTTGATGTTGTTTATTGTACCTCATATATTTTGACTCCCAGTCATTGATTCCATACATATGTGTACACATCCATATTCAAACAGAGCATCAATTGTTGTGATATTGCATTCGATGAGAATGGGATTATTCCTATATATTGGTTCTTCATATCAGTATATGTATTCTACCTCCCATTGAGGCCACCATTATGTACTTCCATTTGTATATATGTTTTGATCGAATCTGATTGTTTGAACCTTGATCCCCATTATATTGATACATTGTTACAAGCATGGGTATGCCCGCCTCGTCCATATACATGTCTGAGATTATATGTACCTCATCCATTTTTTAGAATAAATACATACCAAAAGACATTGTAGTTTGAATGAGGAGACCCCACTCCTTCGCAGTCCTCTCCAGTATTTCCACCATTGTCACCATTTATCCCTTGATCATATGATGTTTATCAACCACACGATGAGCTCCTTCCCTCACACATCATGGGGCATTATGTTAACACCAAAAATTGTTCACCTATCCCTCTATGGTCCATACCATAATTATACATTATATTCCCACCATTATTTCCTTCATTTTGACCTTCACAACTAAAATTCCACCAAATATGGTCCAAAACATTATTATTCATTTCCCCATAAATGAAGGGAAGTTGAGCATTTATTGTGACACATCCCCACTCTCTCCAAAAAGGACCAAAAAACCCTAAAATGAGAATGGGTCAAAAACCATGGAAAAATACCATGCACAATAAAATACCATGGGTAAAAGAACCTTGGATCATCCTATGAATACATTGTGAAGGTCTCCCCCAAAAAACTTTTAGCCACACTTTTGGTCACATCACATGTCATTTATTTTCATCACTTGCCATTGCTCCTCCATTTTTTCCATATCATTCCCATGATGTATGTTGAGCTTGTTCCATACCCATTTGGATCCATTTTCCCCTATTTGACAACCATCAGTGGAGATGACTGGAGAACCAGACTGTGGAGCCGACAGACCATATCCTCAAATAGATACAGTGGGCCACATTATTGAAAGGTATGCATTCCTCATACTCCAATAACACCATTTCCACGATCTCTACTTCTATTAGTCCTCTCACTTCCTCGGTCATGGAAGATCCGCTTGATTTATCCTGGTACCACTTTCACGACGACAGAGAGATCTCTAAAACCACCACTGGTTTTACCCCATTACACTTAGTCTATGGTGTGGACTCAGTTATTCCCATTGCATGCCATATTCCATCACTCCAACTTTCCGTTGAACTTCTGCATGACACTTCATCGTTAGAAAAATTCCTACTTATGCTTAAACAAACTGATGAGGACCATCACACTGCTCTATAAATGATCAAAGTAGCTAAAACCAGGTCGAAGTCCCATTTTAAATCCCAAATCCACCTGCGCACCTTTAGTGAGGGGACCTTGTCCTTATCTATGACCAAGCCCACTATAAGACTAGAAAAAAGGGAAGTTTGAATCCATGTGGTATGTCATTTATGTTATCCATCGATGCCTCGGAAAGGGGGAATATCTCCTCACTGACTCTGATGATCGCCTCTTGAATAAACCCCGCAATGGGCTCTACCTTAAGAGGTTATATGCCTAGAGTCTCCCACCATGCATACCCTTGTATCATAGTTTTTCTTTCTTGTTTTAGATCATTTTTACCAGGATTCGGTCACCACCTACAACAACCACTCCATGTTAAGCCACAGTAAGTCCCATGTAGCACTTCACCGCATCATCTTCCCATGAGCGGGTGGATCTAAACTCTCCACCCTTCCTCTATGTTGTTGGTACCCCGCTGGAGGGTGTGGTCCCACATCACCACATACACATAGTATGTCTATCAAATGTATGATCTAGCTACCACTATGCTAGAATACCATCAGGGCCCCAAACCTATCCTTGAGATCAAGGCATCTTTGAATCTCCTCGTTAGTCCATGCCCGCGTATGGATAGTCCTCTATGAGGTAAGGAATATTCCACCACTATGAAAATAGCTCCCTAGTGAAGAAATGACCTACTAGACCACCTCCATCCCTGCTTTTTTCGGCCTATTTCTCGGATTCACCTTGATTGGTATGCCACCACGCAAATCAAACTCTGTATGTATTGGCATGTTAACGAGCCATCCACTCCATCCATACTGTAAAATGACCTTATTTTAACTCCATTCATCGTCCAACAAGGAGGTCCCACTAGTTTTCCACTGTCATTCATATCAGCCATGTTCACAGCACCATCCCTTTTGGTACATCGAACACTTCCTCCTTGTTTGATTGACCATTATGGAGTTTCCGTTAAGATATTTTCTACCTCTTAAAAGATTGAAAATATTGTCATACACACTTTTTTCCTTTCATGCTCGTTAAAGTATTTGAAAGGGAGTCTATATGACCTCATTTATCACCTTTTTCAGATTACGTAGACTATTTGAAGAAAAGCACCACCCTGGCACCTTCTAGCTAGGAACGTTTCCCTTTGTATCCTTTTATGCTTGGTCGGACCTTGGGACCATACCTTACGAAAAATCTCATTATGGGTTGTATTTAACCTCTTTTCCAACCCTCTCATCAAGAAAAGATAGCCGAGAAAACTTGGTTTCATTCATGCTTGTAAAAGTATTTGAATGAATGTCTAATTAGTAAAGGTATAACTATTTTTTACCTGGTTGGACTACCTACAAAAAGAAGTCTTTCTACCCCTTTCGTCTGGGAGAGATCTCCTTTGTACAATTTTATCCTTTTTCATCCTTAGGAGACTACTTCATGAAAAAGAGAACTGGAGTCTTCTTCTTGTTTTCAGACTCTCGAAACATGAAAACACCATGGATCATTTACCATCTCGGACTTGACAACAATCCATGAGATAGTGTCATACTGAGCATACTTCTATCCCTTCTTCAAGATCCTTAAAATATGAAGAATACCCAAACGGTGTCTCTAGGAGCCCACG
Source organism: Pseudotsuga menziesii (assembly GCA_001517045.1). Lineage (NCBI taxonomy): Eukaryota > Viridiplantae > Streptophyta > Pinopsida > Pinales > Pinaceae > Pseudotsuga > Pseudotsuga menziesii. The sequence continues at coordinate 92,089 of LPNX010440190.1, forward strand.
CATATTACATATAGTCTCCCATTATGGAATATTCCTCCCATTGGGTCACCTTTGTTTAGAGTACTCTACAATGAGTCTCCATTGGAACCCCTGGATATCCCTTGTCCAATTACTTCCCCAAGTATTTTCCATTGCAGTCATTTTCCTGGTTCCACAGCTATGATCGCATCCTCTTGAGTCATTATCATCTGCTTTCAGGTTATCCCTATCGTCATACTCTGAACAAAGGAAGTTTGAGTCCCCCATACTCTAATGCCCTTATTTCCCATTCTATGTCTCAGTCCCCTTATTGTCCCATATATTTTGTTGTCCCCCTCGCGCTTCTATCAAGGAAACCTCATTGCCTTGGTATTTGCAGGTCTCCTTTGTCAACATCAACACATATATTCCATAGGATTGACATAGAGGTCCCTGTATCCTATTTTCATCCACATCATTGATGAGTTCATTGGTCCACTTGAAAGGCTTCCTTAGTGCCTTTCGGGTTGGTTGTGTCTCTCATGTTCCACTTCAGCTACACTATTGCACCGTTGAGATTCATACACGATATTGGTTTGTTCCTTATTTGGTCGAAGACCCTGATTGTCACTTGAATCTAGCACATTGGTGAGTCTATTCTAGGGACCCATATAGTTTTACGTCCCTTGTGATTTTTGGGTTGTGTTGGCAACAATGTTCGAAAGCCCCTCGGTGTCATGCTTACATGTATCTACAGTACTTGATGTTGTTTATTGTACCTCAGATAATCCGACTCCCAGTCATTGAGTCCATACATATGTGTACACATCCATATTCAACAGAGCATCAATTGTTGTGATATTACATTCGATGAGAATGCGATTGTTCCTATGTACTGGTTACATATCCATTTGTATATATGTTTTTATCGACTCCATTTGTTTGATCCTTGATCCCCATTATATTAATACATTGTTACAAGCATGGGTATTCCCACATCATCCATATACATGTCTGAGATTATAGGTACCTCATCCATTTTTTAGAATAAAGACATTGTAGTTTGAATGAGGAGACTTCACTCCTTCGCGGTCCTCTCCGGTATTTCCACCATTGTCACCATTTCTCCCTTGATTATATGATGTCTATCTACCACACAATGAGCTCCTTCCCTCACACATCATGGGGCATTATGTTAACACCAAAACTTGTTCACCTAGCCCTCTATGGTCCAGACCATAATTGTACATTATATTCCCACCATTATTTCCTTCATTTTGACCTTCACAACTAAAATTCCACCAAATATGGTCCAAAACATTATTATTCATTTCCCCATAAATGAAGGTAAGTTGAGCATTTATTGTGACACATCCCCACTCTCTCCAAAAAGGACCAAAAAACCCTAAAATGATAATGGGTCAAAACCCATGGAAAAATACCATGCACAATAAAATACCATGGGTAAAAAAACCCTAGATCATCCTCTGAATACATTGTGAAGGTCTCCCCCAAAAAACATTTAGCCACACTTTTGGTCACATCACATGTCATTTCTTTTCATCACTTGCCATTGCTCCTCAATTTTTTCCATATCATTCCCACGGTGTATGTTGAGCTTGCTCCATACCCATTTGGATCCATTTTCCCCTATTTGACAACCATCAGTGGAGACGACTGGAGAACCAAACCATGGAGCCAACGGACCATTTCCTCAAACGGATATAGTGGGCCACATTATTGAAAAGTATGCATTCCTCGGACACCAATAACACCATTTCCACAATCTATACTTCTATTAGTCCTTTCCCTTCCTTGGTCATGGAAGATACACCTGATTTATCCTGGTACCACTTTCACGATGATATAGAGATCTCTAAAACCACCACTAGTTTTACCCCATTACACTTAGTCCATGGTGTGGAATCGGTTATTCTGATTGCATGCCATATTCCATCACTCCAACTTTCCGTCGAACTTCTTCCTGACACTTCATTGTTAGAAAAAATGCCTACTTATGCGTAAACAAACATGATGAGGACCATCACAATAATCTAGAAATGATCAAAGCAGCTAAACCTTGGTAGAAGTCCCATTTTAAATCCCACATCCACCTTCACACCTTTAGCGAGGGGGGCCTTGTCCTCATCTATGACCATGCCCACAATAAGACTTGAAAAAAGGGAAGTTTGAATCCACGCAGAATGACACTTATGTTATCCATAAATGCCTCGAAAAGGGGGGATATCTCCTCACTGACTCTGATGATCGCCTCTTGAATGATCCCTGCAATGGGCTCTACCTCAAGAGGTTATATGACTAGAGTCTCCCACCATGCATACCCTTGTATCATAGTTTTTCTTTCTTGTTTTACATCAATTTTACCTGGATTCGGTCACCACCTACAATATATAGCCACTCCATGTCAAGCCGCAGTAAGTCCAATGTAGCACTTCACCACCTCATATTCCCATGAGCGAGTGGATCTAAACTCTCCACCCTTCCCCTACATTGTTGGTACCCCGCTGGAGGGTGTGGTCCCACATCTGCACATACACATAGTATGTCTACCACATGTATGATCTAGCTACCACTGTGCTAGCATATCATTAGGTCCCTAAACCTGTCCTAGAGGTTAAGGAATATTTGAATCTCCTCGTTAGTCCATGCCCACGTATGGATAGTCCTCTACGAGGTAAGGAATCTTCCACCACTATGAAAATAGCTCCCCGGTGAAGAAACGACCTACTAGACCACCTCCCTCCCTACTTTTTTCGGCCCATTTCCCATAGTCACCTTGATTTGTATTCCACAACGCAAATCAAACTCTGTATGTATTAGCATGTCTACGAGCCATTCGCTCCATCCATACTGTAAAATGGCCTTATTTTACCTCCATTCATCCTCCAGCAAGGGGGTCCCACCAGTGTTCCATTGTCATTCATATCAGCCATGTTCATAGCACCATCCCTTTTGGTACATCGAACACTTCCTCCTTGTTTGACTGAGCATTACGGAGTTTCTGTTAAGATATTTTCTTCCTCCTAAAAGAAGGAAAATATTGTCAGGCACACTTTTTTCCTTTCATTCTCGTTAAAGTATTTGAAAGGGATTATATGTGACCTCATTTATCTTCTTTTTCATATTACGTAGACTATTTAAAGAAAAGCACCACCCTGGCACCTTCCAGCTACGAAATTTTCCCTTTGTATCCTTTTATTCTTTATCGGACCTTGGGACCGTAACTTACGAAAAACCTCATTATGGGTTGTATTTAAGCTCTTCTCTAGCCCTCTCATCAAGAAAATATAGCCGAGAAAACTTGGTTTCGTTCATGCTCGTAAAATTATTTGAACAACCGCCCAATTAGTATAGGTATAACCGTTTTTGGCTTGGTTAGACTACCTACAAAAAATAAGTCTCTCTACCCCTTTCGGCTGGGAGAGATCTCCTTTGTACAATTTTATCCTTTTTCGTACTTAGGAGACTACTTTGTGAAAAAGAGAACTGGAGTCTTCTTCCTGTTTTTAGACTCTCGAAACATGAAAACACCATTGAGCATTTACCATCTCAGACTCGACAACAATCCATGAGATAGTGTCATACTGACCATACTTCTATCCCTTCTTCAAGCTCCTTAAACTGTGAAGAAGACCCAAACAGTGTCTCTAGGAGCCCATGCATATTACATATAGTCTCCCATTATGGAATATTCCCCCCATTGGGTCGCCTTTGTTTAGAGTACTCTACAATGAGTCTCCATTGGAACCCCTGGATATCCCTTGTCCAATTACTTCCCAAAGTATTTGCCATTGTAGTCATTTTCCTGGTTCCACAGCTATGATCCCATCCTCTTGAGTCATTATCATCTGCTTCCAGGTTACCCCTATCATCATACTCTGAACAAAGGAAGTTTGAGTCCCCCATACTCTAATGCCCTTATTTCCCATTCAGTTTCTCAGTCCCCTTATTGTTCCATATCTCTTGTTGTCCCCCTCACGCTTCTATCAAGGAAACCTCATTGTGTTGGTAGTTGCAGGTCTCCTTTGTCAACATCAACACATCTATTCCATAGGATTGACATAGAGGTCCCTGTATCCTATTTTCATCCACATCATTGATGAGTTCTTTGGACCACTTGAAAGGAGTCTGTAGTGCCTTCTAGGTTGGTTGCTTCTCTCGTGCTCAACTTCAGCTACACTATCGCACCGTTGTTGGCGAAACCCACAAACAAAGCTTCATCGATAGGGGTCCTCACTCTGCCGACGCTCAACCGGTGCGATCTTCCTGAGCACCGGCCTAGGAAGGGATTAGCCTACCCAGCAACGTACGCATAGCGGTCGAAGTCTCACCCGAGATGTTCAAGGGAGAGCTGTCGGAACCGAGTTTCCAACAATGGGGAATGGAGGATACGTGATCCAACAGGGAAGCAACATAATTTAACAGACCCAGAGATATACCATCGACATTAACTCACTTCCATAATCATGGAGCACATCACACATTTGTCATATTATCTATATTAACCATATTAGATCATGATGCGGTGGAAATAAGATAGATCAACACTACTATATCAAAGAATGCAACAACATCATAACGCATCACAGCATTGCAACAGATCATAACATAGCAACAAGACAGATAGAGAGCTCAACAGACAATATTATGTGTCAACTATATATATATATATTCATTTTGCACAAAAGATCCAAGGCAAGACAATTCTCTCCACAACCGGAGGCTGAATACATCAAGAAAAACTTAGATAAATCGCAGTTACGATAGAAACTTCTTCATAAAAACAGATCGCACTAGACCTGATGCGACTAATATCTCCCCCGATCTCCTCCATCTTCTACAAAAATAGATCTTTAAATAGGCTCATGCCTTTACATTGAGGGTCCACTACTAACTAACTTCTAACTGCTACTGACCTATTGCAACAAAACTTTGTCAAAATATATATAAAATATTCAAAAGCGATTATTCTTCCACCTATCGTGTTGATCTAGCCTTGCGTGGTACCGCGTGAGGTTGCGCAGCTGCCACAATGCTGCGCAACTCACTTACCTAAACCCCTGCCAACAGGCCCCCAACACAGTCTTGTGGCTTGTCCTTGAGCCACGTCAAGTTGACAGGGTATGTGTCGAAGTTTTCTCCTTGAAATTTTCAAATTGCTGTGCAATCTCACGAACCTAAAGCTGGACTTTGTCGGTGGTACTATGACAATTAGTTAAATTCAGTTGCACCCAGTGCTCTTCTCTAGCCTTTTTGTCGACCATTTGTCGATGCTCTTGGACTTCATGGAGTGTGGTGACTTATTTAACAACCAACTGTCCATCGATTTCTTGAAATTCATCAAGCTGCGTGTGGCGCTTTTGTTGGCGTTCTTGCACATAGGTAGCTCTCTGCTATAGATCCTTCAGTTCTGTGGCCCATGTGATCTATACCATCAGTGGAATGGCCCTTAGTGATGTCTTCAGGGTCGTCAATTAACCTTCTTCTTCTTGCACCTGTGCAGTCAGCTGATCAAGCTGCTCGTCCTGGACAACATTCTGCCAAAACTGCATTTTCACCTCCATAATGGTTTTGGCCTCTTGCTCCATGCTGCCGAACTGAGTGGTGATTTATTCAATGGAGACCCTTCGTTCCGCAACGTGCTCCAAGGGCGTTGTGGTTTGTACTAAGGCATTGAGCATCAGGTTGGTTTCCTAAAGTTGAACAATAGTTTTCCCTAATTGCTTGGCCTATTCGACTGGGGTGAGGTCAGCCGTGTTTTCAAAAATGTGCTGGTAGCCTTCAGAAATATCTTGCTCAACTTCTCTGCACCAGGAACACAGCTGCTCCTGTTCAACAATCAGGCGGTCTTGCACCTTTTTCAGTTTATTAATTTCTTCAGCATCCTTCCCCTGCAACTTAGCCTGCGTCACCTTCAAAGCGTCGATCTCTCGCACTTTTTCTTTTGCTAGCTACACCAGGTCTTGATGTAGCTCCTCTGCCTCCTTCTGCAACTTTTCAATGATGTTTTGGGGCTAGACATAGCCCTTAGTCAGTTCCTTCTGTCATGCCACCAACTCCAGGGTGGAAACATGTTGCAACTCAACCAACTCCATAGCGGACAGCTTGTTCAGATCCAAAGTAACCCTCTAGATCGGGTGCAGTAATTGGTGAACTTCTTCATTTCCTGCATCGATGGAAGTTGAGGGAACTTGCACATTCCTATCCCGAGGCTCAATGTTGATCAACGGGATGTCCTGCAGCATAGGTCTCGCCAATGTTTGCTTGGAAGCAATATCAAAAAATGGAATCTAATCTATCTCTTACTACGCCAAATTATTCATGGTTCGATTCACGAATCCCCATAGTTGTAGCCATAAAGAAGTCAATGACGACTTTGATAAGCTGCTGCAGTTGGTCTTCCATCCCCGACCTGGTACCACTTCCCGCCTCATATTCTTGACACCAGTTGGTGTGAGTCTCCTCCCGCATGCGATGTGCTGGATCCTCAAGGTCCGTCAACGACTCGTTGTCAAAGTCATGGGTGCTCAGCTCCTTTAGGGCAGGCTCTTCGGGGGAAACTGACGGTGGATCCTTAGACAATTCCTTCTGACACATCGGGGTGCACCATTCCCCTGGCCATTCATGTACAATAACATCTAATTCTTCCATCATGACTTTATAAGGAAACGGTAGCCACTGCCGGTCGGGGTCCCATCTGGCCTGAATATGAATAGAGTGGGGCCCGATGGAAAACCGGATGATCCACTGATACTTAGCCACGGCATAAGGAGAGACGTGGGGAATGACAATGACTATGGCTTGCAGTGCTTCCCAATAAACCTAGAAATTAATGACACAGTCCACCTGTCGACTAGGCTCTTTGACCCACCATAGGTTATGATAGTGGGCACCTCGACAAACCTTCACCGCCTCAACCACCATTGGTTGATAGTCGTCAGGTTCCATCCAAGCAACGAGGGCAATAAGGATCAACAACAAACTATAGGAAAATGGCTACCCAGTTTGAGCAGCAAGCACGTCTTCTAGCAACTAATTTAGTAAAAATAAAGACTAATTCATTTGCACCCCCTCAACACATTTCTGGGTGCATGCGACAACACTCGAATTGCATTGGACTGGTCTATTTCCTTGAACGACCTTGCTTGCCAAAATCCTTGCGCCAATGCGCACCGCCTATGAGTAAATGCTATCGATGCGATAAGTATGGCCATCGCGTTATAAACCAAAGCGCTACTTTAGCTTCTTGGAAAGCCTTTTGTCAGTATCTCTCCCACAAATATGATGTTAGACGAGCACTTCATCCCCTCCGGTTGCGGTGACAATTTTGGTGGATACTTTTGATTCTTTAACGGCTACCTCAGCTTGGCTCCCAGATGCATAGGAGCGACATATCCCAAAATTTCATGAAAAAAGACACCTTGAGGTGCTGCGGACTCAACAGCTCCTGAGCTCGATGGCCCGGTCTCTATAGTTTCTTCTTCTTGCACTCTTGTCAATGTTCGATTTTGCCTCTTCTACGGCGGTGTAGGATTGGGCCTCTAAGTTTTTCGTGTCCTCTTGGGAATGGATGATGAACCGACTGGAATGCCCATAATTTATTCTTCAACAATCGTTGGTCGAATGGGGAACTGGTATTCACTGGAAATATCTGTGGCGTCAAGGTCACTCAACATCCCTCACCCCTCGAACTTGAGAATGCACTCGACAACTCTAACTGCAACTCACTCAATAGCTCTTACCACACTGCACAATTTTCCCTCTGCTTCACACTCTGCTCGCTCAACTGAATAATGCCATCCTTACACATACCGCGCATTGTTTTATAGCCACCTCCAATCCAAAATTCATCATTGCCAAATCTATCATCACCATTATTACTAAATCTGGTATTAATGATGCCAAATCCACCGACAATCCTACTCCTCCAACAGTCGGTTCAATCATTAATGTGGGTCGCTTCAACAAGCACTTCCAGCCAACTGTTTTATTACACGATTTGACCAACCCACCGCCATGTAGCTGTCGCAAGTGGTCAATCAGTTATCACTTACAAACTTTAACCTTGCCCAGCCTCTCCCCCGGGGCTCGCCTTGCTATTTTGAACTAAAATCTTCATTTCATTTTTCAGTGCCTCAAGTAGTGCACATCGCTGACCCCGACCTATAGGGATTTAAGCGACTCCCATTGACAAGCATCGATAAGACTACACCATCTAATTGCTATAATTGAACTGCACTACCAGAAGTAATGGAATGAACAAGATACATACCTAACCAGTGCATTTGTAACTTACCTAGATGCTTGATGAACTTACTATCGTATAACAGCACCAAATCTCCTGTCGCAAACTATTTTTTCTTAATGTGGCGATCATGCCACGCCTTCTGTCGATCCTTCGCAACCTATTGGTGGAAGCCAGCAATAAAGTAGTCTTCTTCAAGCTGGATCAACTGTGCAATTAATTCTTCCACTACTTCTGCATCATCCATGCCCGTCGTTGTGGCAATGCACAGACTGAGTACAATATACTCCATAGGGATGACTACCTCTTGCCCACAGACCAGCTTAAATGGTGTCTGACCGGTTATCCATTTACAAGTAGTACGATAGGCCCATAGCACTGCAGGAATTTTCAGGTCTCAGTCATCCCAGTTAGCGTTGCATACCTTAGTTAGCGTTGTTGCTAAGATTTTGTTGAATGCTTCAACGGTCCCATTCGCCTATGGATGGTATGGTGTACTCCACTTATGTTGCACTTGCAACTCCTTAGTTAGCTCTTTCACAGTCCAGTTGACGAAGTCACTGCTCTGGTCACTCATCAGGATCCCAGGAAACCCAAACCGTGTCACGATGTTTTCAAAGATGAACCTTGTTGTCATTGCAGTGGTACAATCCACATCTAGTGCAACTTCCACCCACCTAGTGATATAGTTGGTTGCAATAATGATGTATCGCACACTAGTCTACTTCCCTGGTGGATTAATAGGACCCACAAAATCCACAACCCATTTATCAAATGGTTGCAGAGTCACCCGCGGTACCAGTGACATCTCATCCTGCCGCGATGGTTTACCGACACATTGGCAGACGTCACAGCTCCTTGCATAGTCTGTGGCATCATTATGCAACATAGGCCACCATAGTCCGACGTGCAACACCTTCTGAGCAGTAACCTAACCTCCATAGTGTCCTCCCGCAATTCCTACATGTGCTTCTTCGATAATGGGACCTTGCTCATGCGGTAGGATGCACAGTCGCAAGATTTTATATGGTCCAAGTTTATTTAGATGCCCAACAATTAGTTGAAAATCAGAATCTTTCACGACTAGTTGCTTCTTTTGGCTACTCGACATCTTTGCTGGGGCGACGCCAGTGGCCAAAAACTGAATAATTGGTGCATAGTTATCATCTGCGATGTCAATCCTGAACAATTGCGCATCTGGTAATCCATCATCAATATTGGTTGGTTCTTCACCGTTCATAATGAGTGACAGATGATCTGGCCCAGCGTTCAATCACCCTAGCTTTACCACTATTTCAAAATCAAATTCTTGGAACAAAAGAAACCATCTACAAATTCCCCCCCAACACAGGCTTATTGACTAGGTATTGTAAAGCAGAGTGATCGGTGAAAATCTTGAAATGTACTCCCAACAAATAGTACCTGAACGTTTGTAAGGCATAAACCATCGCTAGGCCTTCCCTTTCTGTTGTAATATAATTTTGTTCAGCAAATGACAATTTTCTATTAGCATTTGCTATTGGGTGATCCAGGTCACCCTCACCTGGTTGTGCAAGAACAACCCCTAGTGCAGTAGAAGAAGCATCAACATGCACATGGAACTCTTTACTCCAATCATGAAAAACCAGTATTGGCGCAGAGGCCATCTTGGCCTTTAAGGTGTCAAAGCTTCCTTGACATTCTTGAGTCCATTCAGACACAACATCTTTCCTAAGCAGCTTCTCCATGGGCGTAGTGATCACAGCGTATCCTTTGATAAACTTGTGATAGTAGCCCATATGTCCCAGTATTGCTTGAAGCATCTTCACATTTGTTGGTGGTGGTAAACTGAGGATTAGTGCGATCTTTGCTGGATCAACCAACTGACCTTCTTTACAGACTATGTGCCCTAGTAGCATGCCAAATAGTGCACAAAAAATACGCTTTTTAGAATTTAAGGAGATCTGATGCTGTTGACACCTTTCGAGCATCAATCACAAGTTGTCAATATGATCCCTAATTAATCCATATACAGTCCAATCATCCATATACACCTGCAAGAAATTTTTGAATAAAATATTTAAATACAGTGAAAACTACGCGAGAGAATACAGCTGGTGCATTCTTCAGCTCAAATGGCATGACTATATGTTGGAAACATCCCCATTCCATGACAAACGTGGTCTTATGGTGATCTTCCTTCACAATTTGGATCTGGTGGTATCCCAAAAAGACATCCATGAAAGAATACATCTCCTAGCCGCCTACACCTTCGAGAACTTCATCTGTAAAAGGGGTCGTGAACGGATCGTGTACACATGCATCATTCAACTTTCTTAGATCAACACAAAAGTGGATTTCACCAGTATTCTTGTCATGGACCACCATCCGGCTTATCCACTCTGATTCTTCTCCAGGTTCGATGATCCCAGCATTGAGCATCCTCTCTATCTCAGCTTTCACTTGATCCTTGTATCACGGATTCAGTCGATACGGCCTTTGTTGTATTGGTTTTGCATCTTGTTTCAGCGGAATCTTCATTTCCCCCAGGTCACTGAGTATCCCCTTCATTTCTGAAAACTATGTTAGGAAAAGATCCTGGAATTCATGCAGTAGATCTATGATTTTGGCCATTGTCTCTTCACTCCAATAGTCCCCGACATTGGAAAATTTTGGGTTCTCTTCTGAGCCAATGTTTACTTTCCTTATTTGTAATGGCTGACTCATTGAATCCGTCGATACGTCTGGGGATGCAACATGGCGACTTCCTTCTGACTCTCAAGGTTGGCATCCTGGACACTAAATGTCTACTCAAAGCAAACAGTCAACTCCTCCCAAGTGACGATGGTTCTACGCAACTCTGCTGCCACATACCAGGACCTGGGAATTTCGTCCAGAGTATGAACAAAAGCATGGACCCATTCATCCCTAGGTCGAGATGCCCAAAAATTCTGGCACTTAGTTAAGTGCTCGGTGGGGTCATTTTGTCCATCATATCTCTCAGCATGATAGGCCTCTGAATCGCCAAATTGCACTATCATCAACCCGCGACATTGGTTCCAGTCATGGATCGCTTTCTTGTGTGTCGCCCACCAGTGGGCAGGGGTAGCCTTCAGTGCTATATCAAGGGCCAGTATCCTTTGCAGTTCAAAAATTTCTTTTCAAATTCCTGAAAGAAATTTGATAGTCCCGATAGGCCTTCATAAATGGGAAACTCCATTGTTTCAGTTGTAACCCATCGGAGAGATTGCATAATCAACCTGCATTTCCAGAATGATGATTCATGCAACCTATTCTTCCAGTTTTCTAGAGCATCATTAAAATCATAGGACGCAGAACTTCATTGCTCCATCCAAGTTCACCATCGACAGTAGAATGTATGTAGTCTTCAGAGATGTTATAAGTGTCTTCCTAGCTTCTGTCGACTTCATCCCTTACAGGCTTAATATATCGTCATCCCTCCTAAGGATCCATAGGAGCAATGACCCTGACATCCTGGTTTTTGAATGTTATAAATTTTTTCTTGAAGTTGATAACTGCCATGCTATCATTAGCCCATCCAATCCATAGCAACGTAGGATAGGAACCACCATCTTCTACTACTTCTATCACATCAAAGTCAACATGCATTTTCATACCTTTAATGTCGACAACCAACTTTGAAACATGACCAATAGACTGAACCTTTGCCTGATTTGTGATTCGCAGCTGTATCGATGACCATCCCAGTGTTGGCTTCCCCATCAGTTTCCATGTTTGTTTAGTTAGAATATTTACGTCAGATCCGAGATCCAAAATGACAGAGCCTCATAATATCCGATCTGGATATTCATCCTCATCTCCTTCCCTATCTTCCTCTTTTGCAAAGAGTTCACTGCAGAATCTTTCACTGCCTTACCCGGACTGTACAATAAGGCCTCAAGGTCGAAAAGGGCGTCAGGGTCCTTTTCCAGTGATAGACAATATTCAAAGAACTGTCACAAGCTACCATGCTGTTGTGATGGTCTTGCTTCTACAGAGGGATCAAAAGTAGATGGCATGCCAATTATTGGTAACTTCCCTAGATTTCTCCCGATTGCATTCTTCTCTTCAAAGAAAGTATCTTTCTCTGTCGCAACATCAAATGCCACCGTTTTCTTGCTAGCAAGCTGAACCTGTTGACGCGGTCCATCATTGCCAATTTTCACACCAGCGTGGGTGACAACCCCAATGTCGACATCCTTCATTCGTGGTTCAGCATGAATTGTTGCAACCGTGGGTCCTTGATTCAAGTTCTGGGTTTGAGTCCCCAATGGGTTCTGATTCAGCGACTGATTCATTGGTTGATTCATCAGTTGACTCTTCAGTTGAATCATCGACAGATTCTGAGTCTGAGTCTGATTCTATGGTGGGATCTAACCCTGCATCATCCGCTGGTTCTGTACTTGGAACGTAGGCCAATTCTTATTATGTACATTCTGTAACTGGGGAATGTTTCCAGCCTGCCATTTTGTAATCAATTGAGGGTAGCTTTCAACATTATGATCACTGGCTGCATAGTATGTACGCTGCGCATGAGGGCATTCCCTCTGATAATGCCCGAATACTCCACAAGTATAACAATGAATAGATTCACAACCTCGTCCTCCTCCTCGACCCCTAAATCCTCCAGGAAATCCTCTGCCATATCCTCCCTTCGGAAACTCCGGTTGATCCATCTTCTGCTATGATACATTTGGTTTCTGCTATACGTAGTGCACAGCTTGAACATATAACGACTGATTATACTGTGGTCGCGATTCCTGGTTATACTGTGGTTGTACCACCATCTGTGGCTGAGGTGCAAACTGCACCTGTGATACAAATTGTTGTTGGGGTTACGCGGGGACAAATTGCAATGGGGTGGGTGGAGTATACGGCACCTGTGTCGCTGGTTGTACTACTTGTGGCTGTAATTGCACTGTCTGAGGGTCCTTGCCTTTCACAAAATATGAATCCTACATCCTTTCCTGGAGAAAATCATAAGCTCGGCAATTCTTATCATCATGTCCAACTGACCAACAAAATGTACAGTATAAATTTTCTGCCTTGGTAACCATCTTCTACTTGTAATCACAGTTCTCATGTCGATGCCCATAGACCTGACATATGCGACACCATGGTACACCAACACAACTCAACGGATTCGGGGCTCCTGACAGCAAATGATTCCTGAATGTCGGACAGGTGTCCTTGGTATGTCCGTCTGCATGGAAACAGGTGCACCACAGATCATCATTGTTATCACTCAAAATATACCCAAGGTTGTGGAAGGTAATCTCAAGGTAACAAAAAAAACCACTTTGGAAAGAAACTGGCTTTTCTTTCCAGAGAGGGATCTCTCAGATATAAATTTAACAAGGCTAGATATTAAAGTCAATAATTTAATTTATGCAGATTGTTGAAACAACACATATAACCATTGGGAAATGGAGTCAAAATAGATAAAGATAATTCAAAGCTTCATACACGGAATCCCAATAAAGGCAATATAATCATCCAGTCACAGTCATTCATTGATTTTGAGGTCATAGGAGAGAAAAATGAACAGTCCATCAATATAGAGCATCATAAGATGAATTCCATAACAACTTTTGAAGAAATATTTGAAACAATAGCCAGAGCATAACATGTATGAATTTTGAAACTATTAAACACTATGTTCAGATATGAAAGAAAACATAATGGAAGGTAAGCACTTAGGAGACAATCACGTGGAAAGAAGGCACATACTGTAACACAAACGACACATGAATCTTTGAAGATCAACCAACATTCTGCTCTATTATTTCATTAAAAAATCATAAGTTCTCAAAAATATCGGTCCAAACATATGGGTTCCAACCCCCAATACATCAAATAAATTCAAATATATACAAAGATAGTTTCTTCCCAAGAAGATCAATAACCAAATAATCCGTTAATCAAAGTTTTTGTAACCATATCCCTAATAACTATGAATAAAAACTACATGCTTTGATTCAAACAACAGATTGTTTGATTATAACAAACTTAGTGACTGCAAGGTATCCCGAACAAACAGCTTCATGAACTGCAACACCTGTCTTCACGAATGAAGTATGTATTTGGTCTTTCTAAATTTCTCCACGATCTTCCATTGTTCCGCATTTGGGGTGTCGTATTCTGTCATCTCTCTAATGGACACCTCTAAATCCACATAAGCTTCATAAGACACGACAGGCAATCCATTCTTAATAATTAAAAACTTCTCGAATATCTCAAAGTCCTTTGTAAATTTTTCTACAATGATCTTTCCTGTCAACCCTTTAACTAAATCTTCAAACTTGGAATGGTCCATGCGATTTTGTACTAATAAACTGTGATATTGCTCCTGGGAAAATAACCTTCCTTCGTCGTCCCAAAAAGAAGGGAGACCGTCATCAAATAGATATTTAAAAGCAAGCCTAAAATCCTTTATCTGCGAAGACATTGTATTTGCCTTATCCTACACCACTTTCATGAGTTGATGTTTGTTAATAAACTTCTTTGCCCATAGCACAATTGCTACTCTGTCCTTAATCCCGATGTCCTGCAAATTCTGATATGTTAAAGAACTTAAGAAATTTAAAGCATTGTGAACAGTATTCAAAGGCTTCTTTTCCATGGTCTCATTGGCCAACCTCAATCTTTAAGTAGCTAAATTGACTAGTGCACTTTCATCATCAATAAAATTTAAATAATGCCTAAACTTGGTGATTTCCACAGACAATGTATCCCAAATTAAATGTTTAGCTCCTTGTAGAGGATCTCTTCATGTACTTCTTTCCTTTAACTCACTGAACTTTTTCTGCAATTGCCTTTTATCATTCAATGTTTTATTCTTCTCCTCGATGCTCCTAGCCAATTCTGATTTGATTTTTTCATTTTCCTTTTTTAATTCCTTAATCTCTACCTCCTTCAGACTTACCTGTGACATAGGAACTAATAGATCATCTGTAGAAAATTCATTTAACGGTATTTCAATATTTACAAGGGGTAAATCAGTGTCAACAGGAGTTTGACTCATCAATTCTTCCATAATTTCTTTTTCATCATTCTGATCCTTTTTCAACTTCAAAATTTGAGGCATCAATTCAGCTTTCTCTACTTCCCACTTGTTTTTCTCTTCTTGCAGCTTTAATGATTTTCCTTTGTAGTCCATCATCTCTTGATAAATTTTCTCTTTTTCCTCCTGAAGTGTAAATAATTCTGAGGACTGAGCATGTTCAACATTACGGACTTTAAGCTTCTTCTTCAATACTTTAATGGTATTGTCCTTCTCCTCTTGAAGCTTTTTGGTCACCTGCATATTACTCGGTTCGGTTCCTAAGCTTACAACATCTCCAGGCTGCAACTTTTTAATTTGAATCAAATTTGCTTTATTTTCCACCCTTTCATGCTTCAATTGTTCCTCCATATTATCTACAAGGGACTGTAAATTTGTTAATTTTCATAATAGCATGTAACAAATCAAAGTAAATAACATCTCCAGTCTATTTATGGAGCTGTATCTTATCGAGGACACTGATTTTGTCTAACTTCACCTCCATTTCAGACACTTTCTTATCACTAACCATGGGGAACTTCAAGGTATTCCTCTCTGCATCTTGAGTAGAAATCAATGAAGTCTTTTGATTGATTAAATTTCTAACTCGAGGAAGCAAATTTTTAGTTTCCTTCGATGATTGCATTTGTTTGTTAGCATAACTTGATACTAAATATAACCTAGATTTGAAACGGGAACTGGGCTCTGCATTACCCTCTTCTCTGAAGGAATACTGATGCATCTGTACAGACTTCTTTGGGAACAAGACCATCTTCTTTGAATCCTCTTAAACCATTTCTTCTAAAATAGTTTGATCACCTTGAGGGTGAGCTTTGATCTTTTTATGAAAAATATTTTCATCCACATCCATGTCATCAATTTTAGAAAGACTCCTCTTATTCAAAATGCTGCGATTATTAGGCGTTTGAGCCACTGCAGTCAATTTGTTGCTCCTATCTTCATCAACTTCTGAATTTTTTTAAAAATAAGCCAAATTGGCTATTTTATCTAAGCCTTCAATAGTTTGATGATCAAATGGTTTGTTTTTATTTAACTACTTCCTCTAAGAAATAATGTGATGTGGATCTGTTGAGGCCTGGAAATTCGTAGGCAACAACAGAAAGGGATTCTCCCTAATCAACGTTCCCAACTAGCCCGTGACTGTTTGGTATTGGGAATCCATCCGGTTTGCGGTCTGGCTACCATAGGTCAGAGTAACAAAAACAAAGGTTTTACCGGTTGTGGCCTGGTCCACCGTGTATATTTTTTGTATTTTTGACTTAAGTACGATATGCATATGCCTAATTAACTATGCAGAGCGATAAGGATGCAAGGAGCGTTCACAATGTGATGCGCGGGTTCTTACCTCTCGTCTTAGGCTCACAAGCATCTAAATCACATGTGCAGAAATAAAACTAACTATCTATCTATCTATCTATCCCCAGGGAGAAGACTTTAACTTATTTGTGAGTAATGTGAATTGTGCATGTATCATAAAGAGAAATTACAGATAGCTAATATTTCTTCCTACAACACATGAATGATTAAAGATACTTCAACAATCAGCTAGCTAATTGTTTTATGAACATCATACATTAATCATGGTGGTAATTCCACAAAATGAACCAGAAATCATTTAAACAAGAACATAGGTTCTGAGAGTTAGAACGATCTCATGGTTAATGGACAAAAAGCTGGAAAAACAAAATAGTTCATCTTTCAGCCATCCACAGCATAACATTTGAAAATGCCACCCATCTTCCTCCAACATGCAAACAATACTTCTTTATTGCAAAGAGAAATAGTTCTTCTTACAATATAGCTTTTCATGTCTAACTAGGAAAAAGCCCTTTTTCCCTTTTAGTCTATTACATTTATAAAAAAAAGGTGAGACGGTTGGGCTGCCCAAAGTGACCTTTGGACTTCCCAACTCTTCATTTCCCAACGCTTGACTTTTCTCAAAGGTGTTTTACAAAATGTTAAATATTACAAAAAATGACCAATCCTATATGAGGAGGGTCCCACTTGGGCATCTAGAAATTTCTTCCATGCCCAAGCTTCAGAGGCAACGCCCTTAAACGCACAAGGCTCTAAAAAGTGAATATTTATCTCAAACTTAGCAGCCTGGTTTTTTATAGCCTCAATCCTGGCTGCACTCAATCGAAGCTGATCCTCCAGAAGCTGCACGCTCATAGCTGAATGATCTACTTCTCTCCTCAAGATCTGATCATCCAGGGATTTAATATGCTGTACTTTAGCTTCCTCCTCCTGGTATCTCTTCTACAACAGCTCCACAAAGGCATTATGATCCGGTAAAGCCTCAAGCCTCTACTCGGCCTCTATCTGGCACCGGTTGTAGGTAATGAGAAGCCTTCTGAAAAACTCGATGCATGCTCCTTTCGTCTTCTTAACTGATTTTTTGAAATCCTCCGCGGTATTTATCGCAAATTCCAGCAAGTCATAATCCCGCTTGAGGGCCTATGTATCCTTTGATGGCAGTTCTGTGGGAGTTTATTCCTTGTTTTCCATCCTTGCCATTCTTGCAGTCAGGACTTCAAGGACATCTTGAGATCGATCTACAAACTAAGATGAGGTCTCCAGGATTTCCTCCAATATGTTATCTACCTGCAGCACCTTG
The DNA here is from genome assembly GCA_001517045.1 of Pseudotsuga menziesii. Lineage (NCBI taxonomy): Eukaryota > Viridiplantae > Streptophyta > Pinopsida > Pinales > Pinaceae > Pseudotsuga > Pseudotsuga menziesii. The sequence continues at coordinate 109,993 of LPNX010440190.1, forward strand.
CACCTTTCTCCTTCTATAGCAGTTTGTAGCTGCAGCATCTTAGCCTTTTGGGCCAATATATGCTCTTTGAAGGGTTGGAGGTTAACCTGTTGCTCCCTTGCTTCCTCCAGAGCGGTTGCCAGAGAAGAAATCTGCTCTTGATGTTTCTCTTTCTGTTCTTGGGAGTGCATCTCACTGGCCTGAGGGATAATCTTTTCCTGCTCTTCTAGATCTTCTACCTTTTCCTGCAGCTATTCCTTTTCACTCCTTAGCTCTTGACATTCTTTCTGCACTTTCTCCAGAGCCTCCTGTGTAGTTTCCATGACCTGTCTTTCTACTTGGAGGGTCTGCAATTCATCCCTAGAATCCTTTATCTCCCTCTGCATGTCTTCATACTTCCGCTTAAGCCTATTGCCTTCTTCTCTTTCTCTTCTCAATGTGTCTTTCAATTGAGCAGAAGAATTTTTGGATAGCTCTAAGTCTGTCATAATCCTGCCCACATTATCCTCTGAAGCTTGAATCAGTGATGCTCCGGCTCTAATGGTGAATCTTGGATCTTGGTTTGTTCCCAACATAACAAGAATCTCCGATTATCATTTTACCAGGAAGACCTTCTGTTTCAATTTTCCTTTCTGTTCTCTTCACTATCCTCTTTGTTGCCCTATCATAATAAACAGTGTTGAAATCAAGGATTTCTTCACCCACCTTCTGTACAAAGGGGACCAGCTTGAGTGTGGGGACCATGGGTGCGCTGGCAGCAGGTACTTGTGGGTCCTGAACCTCGGGGTTCTCCACGTCCTGGGTCTGCCCTGCAGCTGTTTCAGAAGCTGACTGCTTTGTCTGTGTCAGCTTTAGCCTTTCAGCTTCTTGCTTTTGGAGTTCCTCATCCAGCTTCCTTTTCTTTTCTTCTTCTTCTTTCTTAGCTGCTTCTTCTGCTTTCTCAGCTGCTTCCTGAGCAGCCTTCCTTTTTTCTTCTTCTTCTATGTGTAGCCATCCTGCAGCTTCTTGTTCCAACCTCTGGGATTCCTCATTTCTTCTCTTTGCTTCTTCCTCAACCTTTGCTTGTTCAACTCCCTTCCCACCTTTGGTGGTGATCTTCTTCTTGAACCTTCTTCTCAAGGCTGTCATGTTTACTGCATTTCGGAAGATGGATTCTTCCCGATCCCAATGGTGGGCATACTCAAAATGCACATTGTTTGTTTTGTAGTGTTCAACTACTTTACCGTGAGTATCATTCCTACGGAAGGGCATCTCTCCAAAATGGAACTTTTCCAGCACTTCTACAAATTCATCAGCCTTTTTTACTCTGGTAAACTTGTAGCTTCCTAACCTGAAGGGAAAAGGAGGATAGGCGATCTTCTTTTGCTCAAACAGAAATCTTCCTATTCCATCCAGGAACACTTGTCTGACTACCTCCTTGTGAATAATGTAATCAGTTGCGTATTTGGGCAGCAGGGAAGGTGCTCTCGAACCTCCAAACATCCTGAAGTACAGGCCATTTTCAGTCAAATAGTATTTTGTATACTCCTCTATTATTTGTAGTGCCTCCTCTGACATACAATCACACTCCTTAAGGGAAATGAGTGTGTATAATGGCATGATAAAGTGTTCACATACTTCTTGATAATGGCTATGATATTTGTGTGCCCACAGCGGTTTATAGGTAGCATAGACAGGCATTCTTTCCCTATCCTAGATGCACCTGAGTCTAGGAAAAGGCTGATTACACAATATGCAATCGATGAGTATGGAACTCATATAGAACTCAGACCTCTTTTGGGCCACTCCTCCCAAAGCTGAGGCCAAGCAAGCTGAAAGACTATTTGATACAAGGCTATCCCAGTTGAAAATTGTCCCCTGGGTTGCAACATGAAAAATGATGGGTATCCACTCTAACTTGAAGAACCTACCATGTGCTCTTCCAAAAATCTTGTTCAGCATTAAAGCTATGAACCTATAGGGGGCCCTTAAGCTTGCTGTATCGAAATCACCCGTCGGCCTGTATCTGTAATTTTTTCCCTGCAATAGCATCTTTTTAAGAGTCTCTACCAGGTCCATTCTAATGTTGTTCAGCGAATCATCAGATAAAAATACTTGGGCTTCTAGCAGGTGGTAATCCAACGCTACATATCCAGGGCTATATGCAGCATAGCCCTGTCTTTCAACATTTTCCAGAATCATTGTTATGACATCTTCCTGGGGCAGAATCCAACTGATTACTTCATAGCACGGGAACAACTATGGTCTAGTGGTGATCTTCATCAGTGGAGATCTTTCTATGTTGGCATATATGGACTCTTCTTCCAATCTTATGTCAGGAACTTCTCTGTGCATGATCAGTCTATATATTTCCCCCCACTGGTACTCAGGTTCAACACCAGAAATACACTTAGTGTCCTCGTATATGTATTCTGTCTTGGTGACAACTTCTACTTCTGGCTCTTCTTCGACCATGGGGGCCTTTTTCTTTTGTCTCTTTGACATTGTGAGCTATTCTTGCCATAAAACTGTAACATTAAGCCCTTTTGGCTGAGTGACAAACTGGTATACATCAATGTGTAGTGTGCCATTTCTTCTATGTTTAACATGATAGCAATCAATCAATGAAGCAAGTATATGCATGTATACACTGAAATGGCCTAACTAACAGAACTATTAAACCCAATCTGCAGTGTTCAATGACTTTGTCTATGTCCAGCATGATGAAAAATAGTTATATGCATTAAAATATGCCAGCTACCACTGCTTTTCAATACCAACAATTCTAACAATATAATCAGGCGAAAAGAACATCTACATTAACGCGAAGAAAACCTCCGCTCTCTGCGGGTGACATTATCGTTTCGCTGCGCGGGGCAAACAGGGGAAAGATATACAAGACTTTAACAGTGCTTTAAGAAAACCATGCCCTCGTAGCTTATGGCCAAAAAGCAGTGATATATCACTTTCAACCGGCTGGGGTTCGACCACTGAGCTCAACGGGGTCGCGTGGAAACGTATAGGTGAAAACAGCTGGGGTTTAAATGATGCAGGTAGCACAAAATCTAGACCAACCGTCCGACCCTAAAAGAAAGGTCACGGCGAACCTATTCCAACCCACAATATTATCATACAGGGTGGTTTGGTGCAGATAGTGTAACGGTCGTCTGCACCAAACCCCCTCACTCTCTACGCGCAGGGTCGCACGACAACGGCAGTGGGGAAAAAATACTATGCGGGTCAAAATGTCCCTCCCCGTGGATAGCAATGCCACCAAGAACCACAATATATACATGCGATTATGGGGAAAGAAACAGCCGCAACACCTAACCGTGGAAAACCAAAACCACTAAACGTTCAACGGAACGGGGAAAGGCAATAGAAGCCTACTTGGCACTGATGTGTATCCGACGTGTATGGTGGGACGAAGACGGTCAGACTTCTACAGTTGCCACCTGGATGCGGGTACCGGCAATGGGGTCCGAACAAACTCGAGCGATCGACAGCACGATAGCGACAGAGCACGGCAGTTACAAATAACAATAGAATAATAAACCCCTCGACCCTGTATATATAAGGTCAACACTCACGGCATATCGGATGGCGGACCACTTTTGGATCAGAAACTGAAAGCCAACTTTCTTCCGCAACGGCGGACGGAAAAAACGCTAAGCCATTCGCGTACCATACTTAGCGGAACCTCGGTAGACTATTCGTCGGGACCAAAGTGAAACCGGAGCCGCAACAGTGGAGCCGCGGAGGGTAAATTGATCCGCAACGGGTAAAATCTGAATCGAAAGCGAAATGACTTCGCATCGGAAGGGCTAGTGCTTCTTTCATCCGCAACGGCGGAACTGTAAAGCGTACCACCCTCCGCAACGTCGGGACTTGAATCGGAAGCGAAAACAATAAAGGTTCGGAGATTTAAGAGCTTTGGCAGCCGCAACGGCGGAGCCACAAAAGATGCGGCCTTCCGCAATAGCGGGAATCGAATGACTTAAACATCCCGAAACCAAAATCCTTCCGCAGCCGTAACGGCAGAAGCCCCCTGACTTACGGGATCGGAAAAAATAACACAGGCGGGAAACGGAACATTGAAGCAATGATCGGGAGAGGAAGTGGTTTTTCGTCCGCAACGATGGAGAAAGAAATGACAAATCCTTCCAACATAAACCAAAAGATCGGCCAATGTGAAAACCAACAAATCGGAAGACGAAAGTGTATTTCTTTCCGCAACGGTGGAAGACCAAAACAAAGATCCACTCGCAACGGCGGGGCACTGACCAAAATAAATTCCGATTCAGGCATGCTTCAAATGCATTCAAATGTAGCGATAAATCTTGATCAAACAGTGGATTACTTCAAGCATCAGAGGAGGAATCAAAAACAATTGGTAGCTCAATCCAAGCATTTAGAATTAACTCAAAGACAAAGAACTAATCGAAGCAAAGGAGGGTCCTAAAATTTTTGGAATTTTGGGAATTTGTTGCAGCTGCAACAATTGGCTACTACCTGGTGAACCCCAGATTTCTGAATTAACCCCTTCCCAGAGCAAGACCGTCTGAATAAAAGTTGAAATCTTCTAGATGTTTGTGTCCCCCGGCTGGCCAACTTAAGCATTTAAACCATTGAGAAGTAGTCCATTCTTTGGGAAATGGTAACATCAGAAACATTGCAAGTCTGAATGACTATTTTGAGGCCTAATGAATGAGGTTTATTTTACCCGTCCTTAGGTAGTTTCAAGCTTGGACTCCACAGTATTGTAACAGATAGTAAACAACATTATCCTTTTGTTCCTCATTCCCATGCCAATTGCACTTTTGTGCCATTAGAACTTTAGTTCTTTTGAGTCCTCCATTTTCCTTTCTTTCTGAATTTTATTCAGGCTCCTCTATCCCATAGTGCCCTTTTGTGTGAGAGAAGAATTGGCATTTCATTTCACGGACGGAGAGGAACTTTCGGCAATTTGAAATTCATGCTTTTGATACTTTGCTTTGATATGTCTTGTTTCTTTTAAGGAGTTTTGACTCTTGATAGCTTTTATCTTTTCTGAAATTATGGCATGGGATCATTTATATATGATATACTGTTTACCTTGCTTCCTTTCCATGGGTCTTTCCCTGTCACCCCCTTGGATATTTAAGATGTGAAATGGATGGAGCCTCGAAATAGTATTCCAGACCTCTTTACTTCTGAGTTATTTACAGGGGTTAAGTAAGACTTCAATGAATGCATGGCCAGTTAGGAACACCGCTACTAGAAGACATTCTGTGTTTCAGAGCACAGTCTTTTGCTCAAGATTTCAGTTAATAAAGAACCCCGATGTTTCCATTGCAACCAAAAGTTTGCCTCTTTATTCAAAATCAACAGAACTACTAAACAAGCGGTGAAAATGAAAGAAAACATCAAAGCTATAAATTAAAATAGAACAACCTCAAATCAATAATCAAAGCATTAAAGCAAACAAATCAATTTATTTATGTACAAAGCAAAAGAAAAGAAAAAAAATTTCCCACTCCTAAATATCTTTTAATCTTAGGGAGTTAGAGGGTGGGCTGGATTATAGACATGAGACATCTAACCATGGTCTAGCTCTGCTATTTTTGAAATTGAACACATGTCTACTATCCTACACTCATCCCTTTCAGCCTGAGGAAATTGAAGGAGCTCAGGCTGAGTGTCAATCATCGAACTAGCCTTTCTTGAGGTATGATGTCTTAGCTTAAACTCAGTCAGATAGTTTCCCAGGACAGAATCAGTAGATTCATTTCCCTCTCCTAGCCCAGTAACATTGTGCTTCATGTAGGGCTCTCTTAAAATCTTAATCACGTTTGGGCTACCCTTCTTAGGCAACCATAGGTGTGACCTGTCTGAAGCAAAGTAACCATCTAGTCGTGCTAACCAGTCTCGATTCAAGATCAATCCATAGCCATTAGGTATGTATGCTACTACAATATCAAGGTACTGACATATCTTTTTATTTGCAGACAATCGAATCAGAACATTATTCATCTCCCCCACCACTTTGACACTGGTTTTGTCTAGTTGAGTGACGTCCCAATCAGTAGGTATTAGCTGCCCATTAAGTTTTTTGCAGATTGCTAGGGGCATAACATTCACCGATGATCCAAATTCCACCAGACAATAATGCACCTTATGGTTAAAAATCTCCATAGTCAAAAGGAAAGGTGGGGTGCTAGTTTTCGTTTCCCCAGTTGATTTGACCTTTTCCTCCACATGTTGGTTTTCGGTGGGTATCTCCTTTTTTACTTCCTCGGCTTTTCTAGCGTTCTCTTCCTCAACATCTTCCACAGGTTTGACAGGCTCAATGATTGGTTCTGTTTCAGGGTTGAAAATAGTGACTTTAGGTGGTTTATCTTTATTACTAACATCTGCCTGTCTCTTTACATTCTTTTTCAATCTTTTGATCTTAGAAATTGTTAAATCCATGTCCTTTGTTACTGTAGGTGTGCATTCAGTTTTGATAGCGCTCTCTTCAGTATCAAACAGTGAGACACCATCCCATGAAAACATGGTGTCATTATCTTGTTTCTCTATGGTCTGGTTTTTCTTTTCCTCTTTGCCATTGTCCTTGGTCAATTTAGAATCTAGCAACTGATTCATAACCAATGTCATTGAATTCAACCATTGAGGGCACTTCTTTTCCGAATAAGGTTGTTGGTGAAAAGTGCAGAAATTGTCTCCCCCTACCTCTGTTATGTTCATTGATGCTAAATTTGGGGGAGGGATTTTACATTGGTTGCTATCCTCTCTTTTTGGATAGTATGGTTTGTAATTTTTCCACATTTCCCTTTCCTTTTCCAGATCTATTATTCGGTTGGATAGTTTTTGCATCATTTTCAGCATCCCCTCAAAATCATGTGATTGCTCCTCTTTAGATTTAGACAGCAATACAGCTCTTCTATTTGTAGTTTTATCTCCAGGTAAATCAGGATAATCTTCTACACTTTCCCTTTCAGCCTCTACCCTTTCTGCCTCTTCATAAGTCTCTACCAACGTAGGTTTGGCTTTCATCTTGGAAAACATGGCCAGCTCAGGTCCTAGGGCTGAGGTATAATATTCAACTGAGACTTTGTCTGAGGGTCTGTCAGCTTCAAAAAATTTCTTTAGGTATATTGAAAATCTTTGAGCGAAACTATGTACCTTCTCATTCTTCTCTTTTCTTAACAAACCAAGACCTTTCATCAATGAGGCATGTGTTTTTTGGGCTGTGTATTTACTTCTGAAAAACCCTTTCGAAAGTATTCCAGTCTGGGATCGAGTTTGTGGGCAGGGAAAAGTACCATGAAGCAGCTACCCCTTTCAGGGTATGAGGGAATAACCTACAGACAAAATTTTCGTACTCCCCAGCCCTTAACCCTTCTGCCGCCAAATAGAAACTTTGTAAGTGGTCATCTACAACAATCCTTTCCTCAGGCTCAAACTTAGGCAGCAACTTATCAAAAGCTTGAGGTAGGTTATGCAATGGAGGGGTGAGGTTCAAAGGGGTTCTAGCTTTCCAAGCAGGCCATGGGTTGGGCCGATTCACAATTACACCGGCCATGAGCACAGGTAAAAGAAAAAAGTCTGAGTAAAGAGCAATGTAGGGTGAGAACAGGATTTCTTACTTCAAAGGTATAACCGAAACTTGTAAGTACTTGGGTCAGGTTACAAGCTTCAAACATCTGCTGGTGGGGTAATCTTGGGAAAAATAAGTTTCCACGGCCAGCGATGCACTGGCGGCCCTCCTTCTAGTGCCAGAACTGTTGAGGCCTGGAAATTCGCAGGCAACAACAGAAAGGGATTCTCCCCAGTCAACGTTCCCCACTAGCCCGTGACTGTTTGGTATGGGGAATCCGTCCGGTTTGCGGTCCAGCTACCGTAGGTCAAAGTAACAAAAACAAAGGTTTTACCGGTTGCGGCCCGGTCCACCGTGTATATTTTTTGTATTTTTGACTTAAGTATTATATGCATATGCCTAATTAACTATGCAAGGCGATAAGGATGCAAGGATCGTTCACAATGTGATGCGCAGGTTCTTACCTCTCGTCTTAGGCTCACAAGCATCTAAATCACATGTGTAGAAATAAAACTAACTATCTATCTATCCCCGGGGAGCAGACTTTAACTTATTTGTGAGTAATGTGAATTGTGCATGTATCATAAAGAGAAATTACAGATAGCTGATATTTCTTCCTACAACACATGAATGATTAAATATACTTCAACAATCAGTTAGCTAATTGTTTTATGAACAGCATACATTACTCATGGTGGTAATTCCACAAAATGAACCAGAAATCATTTAAACAAGAACATAGGTTCTGAGAGTTAGAACGATCTCACGGTTAATGGACAAAAAGCTGGAAAAACAAAATAGTTCATCTTTCAGCCATCCACAGCATAACATTTGAAAATGCCACCCACCTTCCTCCAACGGGCAAACAATACTTCTTTATTGCAAAGAGAAATAGTTCTTCTTACAATATAGCTTTTCATGTCTAACTGGGAAAAATCCCTTTTTCCCTCTTAGTCTATTACATTTATACAAAAAAGGTGAGACGGTTGGGCTGCCCAAAGTGACCTTTGGACTTCCCAACTCTTCATTTCCCAATGCTTGACTTTTCTCAAAGGTTTTTTACAAAATGTTAAATATTACAAGAAAATGACCAATCCTTTACGAGGAGGGTCCCACTTGGGCATCTAGAAATTTCTTCCATGCCAAAGCTTTAGAGGCAATGCCCTCAAAAGCACAAGGCTCTAAAAACTGAATATTTATCTCAAACTTAGCAGCCTGGTTTTTTATAGCCTCAATCCTGGCTGCACTCAATCGAAGCTGATCCTCCAGAAGTTGCATGCTGATAGCTGACTGATCTACTTCGCTCCTCAAGATCTAATCATCCAGGGCTTTAATATGTTGTACTTTAGCTTCCTCCTCCTGGTATCTCTTCTGCAACAGCTCCACAAAGGCGTTGTGATCCGAGAAAGCCTCAGGCCTCTGCTCGGCCTCTATCTGGCACCGGTTGTAGGTAATGAGAAGCCTTCTGAAAAACTCGGTGCATGCTCCTTTCGTCTTCTTAACCAATTTTTTGAAATCCTCCGCGGTATTTATAGCAAATTCCAGCAAGTCATAATCCCGCTTGAGGGCCTGTGTATCCTTTGATGGCAGTTCTGCGGGAGTTTCTTCCTTGTTTTCCAGCCTTGCCATTCTTGCAGTCAGGACTTCAAGGACGTCCTGAGATCGATCTACAAAGTAAGAGGAGGTCTCAAGGATTTCCTCCAATCTGCTATCTACTTGCAGCACCTTGCACCTTTCTCCTTCTATAGCAGTATGTAGCTGCAACATCTTAGCCTTCTGGGCCAAGATATGCTCTTTGAACGGTTGGAGGTTAACCTGTTGCTCCCTTGCTTCCTCCAGAGCGGTTGTCAGAGAAGAAATCTGCTCTAGATGTTTCTCATTCTGTTCTTGGGAGTGCATCTCACTGGCCTGCAAGATAATCTTTTGCTGCTCTTCTAGCTCTTCTACCTTTTCCTGCAGCTGTTCCTTTTCACTCCTTAGCTCTTGACATTCTTTCTGCACTTTCTCCAGAGCCTCCTGTGTAGTTTCCATGAACTGTCTTTCTAATTGGAGGGACTTCAATTCAACCCTAGAAGCCTTTATCTCCCTCTGCATGTCTTCATACTTCTGCTTAAGCCTATTGCCTTCTTCTCTTTCTCTTCTCAATGTGTCTTTCAATTGAGCAGAAGACTTTTTGGATAGCTCTAAGTCTATCATAATCCTGCCCACATTATCCTCCGAAGCTTGAATCAGTGATGCTCCAGCTCTAATGGTGAATTTTGGATCTTGGTCTGTTCCCAACATAACAGGCGTCTCTATTATCATTTTACCAAGCAGACCTTCTGTTTCAATTTTCCTTTCTGTTCTCTTCACTATCCTCTTTGTTGCCCTATCATAATAAATAGTGTTGAAATCAAGGATTTCTTCACCCACCTTCTGTACAAAGGGAACCAGCTTGAGTGTGGGGACCATGGGTGTGCTGACAGTAGGTACTTGTGGGTCCTGAACCTCGGGGTTCTCCACGTCCTGCTTCTACCCTATAGCTGTTTCAGAAGCTGACTGCTCTATCTGTGTCAGCTTTAGCCTTTCAGCTTCTTGATTTTGGATTTCCTCATCCAGCTTCCTTTTCTTTTCTTCTTCTTCTTTATTAGCTGCTTCTTCTACTTTCTCAACTGCTTCCTGAGCAGCCTTCCTGTTTTCTTCTTCTTCTGTGTGTACCCATCCTGCATCTTCTTGTGCCAACCTCTGGGCTTCCTCATTTCTTCTCTTTGCTTCTTCCTTAGCCTTTGCTTGTTCATCTCCCTTCCCACCTTTGGTGGTGATCTTCTTCTTGAACCTTCTTCTCAAGGCTGTCATGTTTACTGCATTTCAGAAGATGGATTCTTCCCGATCCCAATGTTGGGCATACTCAAAATGCACATTGTTTGTTTTGCAATGTTCAGCTACTTTATCGTGAGTATCATTCCTACGGAAGGGCATCTCTCCAAAATGGAACTTTTCCAGCTCTTCTACAAATTCATCAGCATTTTTTACTCTGGTAAACTTGTAGCTTCCTAACCTGAAGGGCAAAGGAGGATAGGCGGTCTTCTTGTGCTCAAACAGAAAGCTACCTATTCCATCCAGGAACACTTGTCTGACTGCCTCCTTGTGAATAATGTAATCAGTTGTGTATTTGGGCAGTAGGGAAGGTGCTCTCGAACCTCCAAACATCCTGAAGTGCAGGCCATTTTCAGTCAAATAGTAGTCTGCATACTCCTCTATTATTTGCAATGCCTCCTCTGACATACAATCACACTCCTTTAGGAAAATGAGTGTGTATAAGGGCATGATAAAGTGTTCACATACTTCTCGATAATGGCTGTGATATTTGTGTGCCCACAATGGTTTATAGGCAGCATAGGCAAGGATTCTTTCCCTATCCCAAATACACCTGAGTCCGGGGAAAGGCTGATTACACAATATGCAATCAATGAGTATGGAACTCATATAGAACTTAGACCTCTTTTGGGCCACTCCTCCCAAAGCTGACGCCAAGCAAGCTGAAATACTATTTGATACAAGGCTAGCCCAGTTGAAAATTGTTTCCTAGGTTGCAACATGAAAAATGATGGGTATCCACTCTAACTTGAAGAACCTACCATGTGCTCTTCCAAAAATCCTGTTCAGCATTAAAGCTATGAACCTATAGGGGGCCCTTAAGCTTGTTGTATCGTAATCACCCATCGGTTTGTATCTGTAATGTTTTCCCTGCAATAGCATCTTTTTAAGAGTCTCTACCAGGTCCATTCTAATGTTGTTCAGCCAATCATCAGATAAAAATACTTGGGCTTCTAGTAGGTGGTAATCCAACGCTACATATCCAGGGCTATATGCAGCATAGCCCTGTCTTTCAACATTTTCCAGAATCATTGTTGTGACATCTGCCTGGGGCAGAATCCAACCGATTACTTCAAAGCACGGGAAAAACTCTGGTCTAGTGGCGATCTTTCTATGTTGGCATATATGGACTCTTCTTCCAATCCTATGTCAGGAACTTCTCTGCGCGTGATCAGTCTATATATTTCCCCCCACTGGTACTCAGGTTCAACACCATAAATACACCTAGTGTCCTCGTATATGTATTATGTCTTGGTGACAACTTCTACTTCTGGATCTTCTTCGACCACAGGGGCCTTCTTCTTTTGTCTCTTTGACATTGTGAGCTCTTCCTGCCATAAAATTGTAACATTAATCCCTTTTGGTTGAGTGACAAACTGGTATACATCAATGTGCAGTGTGCCATTTCTTCTATGTTTAACATGATAGCAATCAGTCAATGAAGCAAGTATATGCATGTATAGACTGAAATGGCCTAACTAACAGAACTATTAAACCCAATGTGCAGTGTTCAGTGACTTTGTCTATGTCCAGCATGATGAAAAATAGTTATATGCATTAAAATATGCCATCTACCACTGCTTTTCAATACCAACAATTCTAACAATATAATCGAGTGAAAAGAACATCTACATTAACGCGAAGAAAACCTCCGCTCTCTGCGGGTGACATTATCGTTTCGCTGCGCAGGGCAAACAGGGGAAATATATACGAGACTTTAATAGCGCTTTAACAAAACCGTGCCCTCGCAGCTTATGGCCAAAAAGCAGTGATATATCCCTTTCAATCGGCTGGGGTTCGACCACTGAGCTCAACGGGGTCGCGCGGAAACATATAGGTGAAAATGGCTGGGCTTTAAATGATGTAGGTAGCACAAAATCGAGACCAACCGTCCGACCCTAAAAGAAAGGTCACGGAAAACCTATTCCAACCCACAATATTATCATACAGGGTGGTTTGGTGCAGATAACGTAACGGCCGTCTGCACCAAACCCCCTCACTCTCTACGCGTAGGGTCGCACGACAACGACGGTGGGGAAAAAATACTATGCGAGTCAAAATGTCCCTCCCCGCAGACAGCAATGCCACCAAGAACCACAATATATACATGCGATTATGGGGAAAGAAACAGCCGCAACACCTAACCATGGAAAACCAAAACCACCAAACGTTCAACGGAATGGGGAAAGGCAATAGAAGCCTACCTGGCACTGATGTGTATCCGACGTGTATGGTGGGACGAAGACGGTCAGACTTCTACAGTTGCCACTTGGATGCGGGTACCAGCAATGGGGTCCGAACAAACTCGAGCAATCGACAGCACGATAGCGACAAAGCACGGTAGTTACAAATAACAATAGAATAATAAACCCCTCGACCCTGTATATATAAGGTCAACACTCGCGGCATATCGGATGGCGGACCACTTTGGGATCGGAAACTGAAAGCCAACTTTCTTCCACAACGGTGGATGGCCAAAACGCTAAGCCATTCGCGTACCATACTTAGCGAAACCTCGGTAGACTATTCGTCGGGACCAAAGTGAAACTGGAGCCGCAACAATGGAGCCGCGGAGGGTAAATCGATCCACAACAGGTAAAATCTGAATCGGAAGCGAAATGACTCCACATCGGAAGGGCTGGTGCTTCTTTCATCCGCAACGGCGGAACCGTAAAGCGTACCACCCTCCGCAACGTCGGGACTTGAATTGGAAGCAAAAACACTAAAGGCTCGGAGATTTAAGAGCTTTGGCAGCCACAACGGCGGAGCCACAAAAGTTGCGGCCTTTCGCAATGGCGGGAATCGAACAACTTAAACATTCCAAAACCAAAAGCCTTCCGCAATCGTAACGGCGGAAGCCCCTGGACTTACGGGATTGGCAAAAATAACACAGGCGGGAAACAGAACATTGAAGCAATGATCGGGAGAGGAAGTGGTTTTCCGTCCGCAATGGCAGAGAAAGAAATGACAAATCCTTCCGACATAAACCAAAAGATCGGCCGATGTGAAAACCAACGGATCAGAAGACGAAAGTGTATTTTTTTCCGCAACGGCGGAAGACCAAAACGAAGATACACCCTCAATGGCGGGACACTGACCAAAATAAATTCCGATTCAGGCATGCTTCAAATGCATTCAAAGGCAGCGATAAAGATTGATCAAACAGTGGATTACTTCAAGCATCAGAGGAGGAATAAAAAACAATTGGTAGCTCAATCCAAGCATTTAGAATTAACTCAAAGACAAAGAACTAATCGAAGCAAAGGAGGGTCCTAAAATTTTTGGAATTTTGGGAATTTGTTGCAGCTGCAACAGGATCATAATTTACTCTTTGCTCCTTGTGAAAATCCATAACTTCTAACAACTTCTCTATGACTAACAAGGCGCTTTTATTTTTGAAAATAAACGGACCAACTTTGAGAGGAAATTTAACATTGGAAGACTTTTTAAATGCCCCAAAATGTTCTTCCTCTGTGCATAACCTCTTCCTCATAAACTCAAGTGCAAATATTCTTGGAGTCATAAAAATAGGTAACTTGAATGGTTCCCCAGTGAACCCATACACTCTCAAAACAATAAAATCTTTATACAGGAACCAGTCTCCTATTTTGTCTTCTGAGGAAGACTGTAGCATAAGTCTCATTTCTTCTAACACCCTTGGTAAGACATCATCAAACAGTAATTTATAAATCTCAGCCATGATTGTATTTACAAACTCAAACATGTTAATTTTTTTTGGGAGATACGAAGAGAAAATGGTGGACACGAACTGCAATTCTGACACATTAGAACACAACAGCATGTTTAGTAAATTTGACTGATATCTAAAGAACCTGACTTTAGGGAATTTGACCAACTGGGGATGGATAACCTCGGCTAGATACTCATCAAGATTAAAAAAATGGATTAAATGGGACTCGAGGTCAACTAAACTTATACTTAGTAAGAAATCTAAGATGACTTCACTGATATGAATATCATTATCCAAACCCAGAATTTGACTAACCAGAGACATGACCAATTGTACTTCCTTCTTGAAAATGTCAACATTGTATGGCAAAAAAAGTCCTTCTAACGACTGACCATCTTTCAGAATATTGGATAAAAATTGGCATCTGACTTTAGTTCTACAATTTTTATGCATTTCTATTAAGACCTGCTCATTCAAAGACTCACAGCTATCAGGGAAACTATCAGGTAGACTCAGTATCCCACGAATAGTTTTCGCATCAACTTTACAAAGTATTTTTGACGTGGTATGGCTCATAATAACTCTCTCGGAGGAAGAATAATTGTTCGCGCACCACTCAACAAATTCGGGAAACGGTAGGGTTTGTTCAATAGAAAAAAAATATGAAAAAGAACTGCAGACATTCAGAATATCATTCCCTTGTGAATTATACTGCCACAAATGCTCCTTTGAAACTGATACACTACCAACTGACAGAACAGGGTCACATACATTCCTTTCCCTATCGACAACAACCTCTTCTCTCTCATCCAATACTCTGCATAATACTCCTAAACCCTGTTCCTTCTCCATAATAAACAATGGCAACAATTCTTTGAACAAATTTTCAGTGTTTCAAGGCTTACCTGTAACCGTGGATACGTAGAAGTTGACTTTGGAAAAGATGGCGCACTGTCCACTTCTCTTTCACCCGCAATGTGCAATTGAAATGACTTTTACTTAGGTCAACTTCACTTTTATACATGGACTATTCCAGAACCCTTACCAAGTGGTTTTTCCTTTACAACTTTCCTCTGCGGAACTCACCCAAAGTTGCCACGTGGCAGGCTATTTAAATTCCTCTACCACTCTTCCTTTTTAATCATCTCACAACTTTGCACTCGGGAATGAATAATGACCATTTATAATATTTCACTTTTTGTTTAAACTGTTGGATCAAAATCAGTTCTACGTATTCCGCTAGCCTTTCTCATTTTTTCCAAGCGTGCATCTTTACTCAGCGAACTGTCTCATAGGCGTAGGTTTTATTCACTTTATTCCTTAGTCATTGATCTTTCTGCCTCGTTAACGACTTTCGCCTCTCCATCACAACTTATCTTCTGCACAACTTTTCCCAGCAGATCCATTTTAAACCGTATATTTTCACACTCATAAATTTACACCTTTATATTGTGTAACGAATTAACCAAAATACGCATTTTAATAATGGAATCAAGACCAACAGACTTTGCCAAATTTATGTATCCTTTTATCATTTCTCGATCACACTTTTTCCTTAACTATTCAACATAGAGGTGTTAACAATCACGATCTTCTTTGGCCTTCTTGATATCTTGCAGTTGGAGCGTCTAATTGTCCAAATGTTCTTGAATCTGGTTCATTCCGATCGTGGTTTCTGCTACTGGCGATGCCTCCAGTTTCATCGCAGTCTCCAAGTCCTTGCTTTGGATCGTAATCTTTTGTTACATTAGTGGATATTTGATATGGAGGACAAGTGCGACGATAAACCATTCCTTGTGCTGAACATCGCTCATCTGAAAACTGACTCGGGCCATCAATGTCTTAAACCGCTGATCAAAGTCCCAAATCATTTCATTGGGGAACTGTTTCATCTCTTTCAATTCAGTAATATACTGAGCCTTAGACTTCGGATTCTTGAAATCTTCAAATAACCCTGTTCGGATCTCATCCAATGTCTTTATGGTGCCTCCCTGAGGAATTCGTGTGAATCGCATGAACCATTCCAGCACGCGGCCCCTCAAAGTAGTGGCCAACTGACTTTTCTTGACATCATCATTGATAGTTTGTCAGGCGGTCCAGATTGCCTCACATAAGAACTAGTGTTGCTCTGCATCATTAGTGCCATTCCCATTGAATATCGGTAACTTCATTTCATCACTCGCCATTCTGGGCCTTCTTCCTCCTGCTGGTGCTCTATTACTAGACTGTTGCTACCACGTCAAGCAAGCCGATGTAGAATGCGCGTTTCTTCCTTGTGGTGGAGTAGTGCGTAGAGGTGTAGACACGTTACCACTAGGGTTTGATCCTGTCACCCTTCCGGGTGTAGCCTGGGCCTGGTCGTCCTCGTCATCATAGAAAGGTTGCTTCATCCTATGTGGTTGTTCTTCATGACATCACACTTTGATCGTAGTAGGACCTTCTCCTGTCCTCTGCCTCTTCTCTCGAAACCTTGCTCCTCCCCTTGTACAACCACTTGTTTCCTCGGTGACCTTCACAATCTCACTGGAACTCATGTCCATCTACCCCTTACCTTTTCATGCATCTCCCTCCTTTTGTTGTGGTTCCTACATCCTCCGCACACCAGATTTCCAATACTCTTGGTCCATCTTTAGAATACCTTTTTCACAGACTAGTTTCTTAATGGACAACTGCAGCGACAACAAGAACCTTCTTCGAGGTCCACTGAAGAACTCTCTTTATGCTTCACTAAAGGACTGCAAAGTTGGTAATGTATCCTTCTAAGATACTATACAACCACACTTTAACTAACCGCAATGCCTTATTATTGGTTTCTTGTAACTCCTGGATCAACTCTAGGGTCCAGGATGTTGTCTCTCCTCCTTGAAAGTTTGTTTTCTTCTTAGTGAACTTTGTTGGCCATTCCTGCAAGAGGACAGGAAATTCACAAAAGAACCATTCGTGAGGACCATCGTGGATATACCTGTTCAGCTAGTGGCCCATCGACAACTTTGGATTCTGATTTTCAGCTTCAACAAACTCTCGCAATTTTAGATCAAACTGCCCTTTGATCTCCGGTCAAGTCGGATGCCAAAACATATCCTCCTTTTACTTGCAACTCGGTCCTGGAAACGAAACCATTTGTTGGCAAAACAAACCAACAAATCTTCGTCGATAGGAGTGCTCACTCTGTCGATGCTTGACCAGCGCGATCTCCCTGAGCACTGGCCCAGGTAGGGATTAGCTTGCCCAGCAACGTCCACAAAGAAGACGAAGTCTCACCCAAGATGTTCAAGGGAGATCTGTCGGAATCAAGTTTCCGACAGTGGGGAATGGAGGATACGGGATCCGACAGGGAAGTAGCATAATTTAACAAATCCAGAGATATACCGTCGACATTAACTCACTTCCATAATCATGGATCACATCACACATTTGTCATATTATCTATATTAACCATCTTAGATCATGATGCGATGGCAATAAGATAGATCAACATTACTATATCAAAGAATGTAGCAACATCATAACGCATCACAGCATTGCAACAGATCATAACATAGCAACAAGACAGATAGAGAGCTCAACAGACAATATTATGTGTCAACTATATATATATATATTCATTTTGCACAAAAGATCCAAGGCAAGACAATTCTCTCCACAACCGGAGGCTGAATACATCAAGAAAAACTCAGATAAATCACAGTTACGACAGAAACTTCTTCATAAAAACAGATCACACTACACCTCATGCGACTAATATCTCTCCCCGATATCCTACATCTTCTACAAAAATAGATCTATAAATAGGCTCACGCATTTCATTGAGGGTCCACTACTAACTAACTTCTAACCACTACTGACCTATTGCGACAAAACTCGGTCAAAATATATATAAAATATTCAAAAGCAGTTATTCTTATGTCCATCGCGTTGTTCTGGCCTTGCGCAGTACCGCGTGAGCTTGCGCAGCTGCCGCGACGCTGCGCAAATCACTTATGAAAAACCCCTGCCAACAACCGTTGAGATTCTTACACGGTATTGGTTCGTTACTTATTTGGTCGAAGACCTTGATTGTCACTTGACTCTAGCACATTGGTGAGTCTATTCTAGGGACCCATACATTTTTATGTCCCTTGTGATTTCAGGGCTACGTTGGCAAGAATGTTCGGAATCCCCTTAGTGTCATGCTTACATGTATCTACGGTACTTGATGTTGTTAATTGTACCTCATATATTCTGACACCCATTCATTGAGTCCATACATATGTGTACACATCCATATTCAATAGAGCATCAATTGTTGTGATATTGCATTCGACAAGAATGCGATTGTTCCTATGTACTGGTTCTTCATATTAGTATATGTATTCTACCTCCCATTGAGGCCACCATTATGTACTTCCATTTGTATATATGTTTTGATCGACTCCTATTGTTTGAGCCTTGATCCCCATTATATTGATACATTGTTACGAGCATGGGTATCCCGCCTCGTCCATATACATGTCTGAGATTATATGTACCTCATCCCTTTTTTAGAATAAATACAAACCAAAAGATATTGTAGTTTGAATGAGGAGACTCCACTCCTTCGCGGTCCTCTCTGGTCTTTCCACCACTGTTACCATTTCTCCCTTGATCATATGATGTCTATCAACCACATGATGAGCTCCTTCCTTCACACATCATGGGGCATTATGTTAACACCAAAAAAAAAATTCACCTAGCCCTCTATGGTCCAGACCATAATTGTACATTATATTCCCACCATTATTTCCTTCATTTTGACCTTCACAACTAAAATTCCACCAAATATGGTCCAAAAAATTATTATTCATTTCCCCATAAATGAAGTGAAGTTGAGCATTTATTGTGACACATCCCCACTCTCTCCAAAAAGGACCAAAAAAACCTAAAATGAGAATGGGTCAAAAACCATGGAAAAATACTATGCACAATAAAATACCATGGGTTAAAAAACCTTGGATCATCCTATGAATACATTGTGAAGGTCTCCCCCAAAACACTTTTAGCCACACTTTTGGTCACATCACATGTGTTTTCTTTTCATCACTTGCCATTGCTCCTCCATTTTTTCCATATCATTCCCACAGTGTATGTTGAGCTTGCTCCATACCCATTTGGATCCATTTTCTCCTATTTGACAACCATCAGTGCAAACGACTGGAGAACCAGACCATGGAGCCGACGGACTATTTCCTTAAACGGATACAGTGGGCCACATTATTGAAAGGTATGCATTCCATTTATTTTTATTAGTTAGATAAAAAATATAAAAAATCAAAAAATATTGTTATTGTTGTTATCATTTTTTTGTTTTAAGTCGAAGTTGAGAGATCCTTCGCACCGTGAACTCTACCCTATGATCTGGTTGATCTAGGGTAGGTTGTTTTGCATGTAGCAGTGGAGAAATCCCCACTACATGGAACATAGGACACATGTCATTTTCACTATTCTTTTATGGATCGGATTCTTTATCCTCCAAATCAAACTCTATTTTCTTTGGTTTCTTTTCCATTGGAGTGAATTCCTATTTGAGAACATCTTTAACCTCTATTAAAACAATATGTCGATTATAAACAATCTTCTTAGTTATTAGGTTGAAAATTTTAAAATATTTCAAACCATATTTATTACCAATAAAGATACATTTTATATCTTATTATCCATCTTACTTTTTTTTCCCTTTGGAACATCTACATAAGGATCACACCCAAAACATTTCATATGTTTGAGAGAGGGTTTCCTACTAGTCCATTCATCATGCATATTTTTTTCAACCAATGTTTATGTGGTTGATCAGTTTACCAAGTAACATGTTGTATGCATTACCTCTAACCACAATTGTTATCCTAACCCAATGCCATTGAGCATGCTCCTTTCCTTTTCCAGTAATGTTATATTCATTGTTTCTACAACATCTTCTATTGAGGTGTGTATGGAGTAGTATTCTTTCTTTCTATTCCACACTTCTTATGAAATTCCTCAAATTCATCCTCACATTACTCCCCACATTTGTATGTGCTCAAAATCTTTATTTTCTTCTTTGTCTAATTTTCTACAAAATCCTTAAGCTTTTAAATTTATCAACTAATTCAAATTTCT
The DNA here is from genome assembly GCA_001517045.1 of Pseudotsuga menziesii. Lineage (NCBI taxonomy): Eukaryota > Viridiplantae > Streptophyta > Pinopsida > Pinales > Pinaceae > Pseudotsuga > Pseudotsuga menziesii. Next base: position 130,188 of record LPNX010440190.1, read on the forward strand.
TTCAAATGAAATAAACCCATGTGTTTCTTGAGAAAACATATATAAACGAAACATAATAAAAGTATTTCCTAATGATGGAATAGGCATAGGTCCAAACACTTCATTGTTTATTTACTCTAATATTCCATTTTCTCTTATAGAACCATATGAAAATCTTAATCGGTTTTGTTTACCATATATGGAATGTGAAAAGAAATCAAAATCTAGTGTGTGATTAGACATACCCTCAACCAAACCTTTACCATGTAATGATCGAAGTTCCTTCTCTCCAATGTGTCCCATATTTGATGCCATATCATTGTCTTTCCTTTAGAGATAGTATGAGTTCTATCTTCTTTATTTCCACCCTCATGCCCAATATAACTATTACACCCATCAGTGATTGTGCTTCCCAACATTTTGTATAGAGCACCATTCTAAAATCCTTTCATCAAGATTATTGATATTCAAACCCTTTTGAATGTTTCTTTTACAAACATGGTATGTACACCTTCATAACTCATCTCACAAATGAACATCAAATTTTTAGATAGATATGTAATGTGTAAAACCCTAAGGAGAGTTCTAATCCTTCCGTCTTTGAGTAGAAACTTATCTCTTCCACATCCTATAATTTTGGTTGTTGAGTCATCTTCTAAGAAAATGTCACCCCCTTTATGATGTTCATATTCATATAACTACTCCCTACAAGGATTCATATGAAAAGATGTACCTGACTCAATTAACCATACATCACAATCTTAACATATACCTATAGAATCTAGGTACACATCCCCTTCTTCTTATCAGTATTTATTCACCTTTGTGGAAGGGAATCATTAGATCCCTTTTATTTATAAACATTTCTAGATATAGAATCCTTCTTATAATGCCCAACTTTATCACATATCTAGAATTTTCTTAAATATTTCCCTATATATTTAGATCCTCCCTAAGATTTAGATCTCCCCCCTAAATCCTTATTTTTATTTCTATCTTGGTAACGACCTGTCCTGAACAAGGAATCCATTCTCTAACTGTACATGGTTTTCCACCTCATTTCCTCTAACAGCAAGGATGCTACTATTTCCTCAAACTTTAATTTTGCTTGAATAGCACTACCTATTGCTACAATCAAATTATCCAAGGAATATGGAAAATAACATAACAATATAATGCATTAATCCTCTTCCTCCATACCAATAGAGGTCATTTAACTTACTAGAGTATTTTATACATTTAAATGACCCATCACTAAGTCATTATCATCCTTTCTAAGGTGAAACAACTTATTTTGAAGAACACACATGTTTACCTGGGACTTTGATTGATACAAAATACCTAGCTTATTCTACAACTTCAATGCACTATCTCCTCAGATATATTCAATAACATTGAATCTGATAGGAAAAGTCAAATTATATTCTTCACCCTTCTTTCTAGCTTCTCCTAGTGTTTTTCCATTGATCTAGTAGGTTATGTACTTGATCTATAACAATCCACTATTCTTGATATACAAGAAGATATTCCACCTTGAGTTTCCATAGCTCAAAGTATTGGCTGTAAAATTTCTCAATCTTCATTCTATAACTACTTTCCATTATCTTTCAATACACAAATCACCACTACATAGCTCCCACTAAACCTAGGTTTATCATAGACCCAAGATAAACTTTCTCTATCAAATGATTCTAACTCTTAGAAAGAAAGGTTCCCCCTAAATTCAATAATTGATCTTTGATACCACTTGTAAGTTTTAAACATGTGTAGTGAAACAATTCATACAAATTCTTAAGCAAAAAAATTAAACCATGGCACACACATTAATAAGGAAAAAATAGCAAAACATAGAGCCATACCTTTATCATTCACATTGTGTTTTTTTATTAAACATTAAAAATGAAATATTTAGGCATTTTCATTTAAAACCCCAATCTATTAACTCAAATTGGATCAATACCCCAATCCCTTAACCAAAATTAATTACATATTTTCTGAAAAATAACTCAATTTTTTTTAGGTGTTGCCCAAATCCCTACGGTTTATTGCTAACACCTCTAACTAAATTCCAATTATCAAAGTAGGGGGGCACTAATCCCCCCCTATGACATCCCATCGCACCCTTACCCCCCAAGCTTGCACCACACATGCACCTGGCACATTATAAAACACATACCCAGCGTTACATGCATGTATATAAGGTTATAAATAGGAAAAATCTTGACAACAAATTAGTCAAGTGCATATATATATGTGTGTGTGTGTGTGTGTGTGTGTGTGTGTGTGTGTGTGTATGTATATGTATATGTATATATATATGTATATATATATATATATATAGATATATATATATAGATATATATATATAGATATATATATATAGATATATATATATAGATATATATATATAGATATATATATATAGATATATATATATAGATATATATATATAGATATATATATATAGATATATATATATAGATATATATATATAGATATATATATATAGATATATATATATAGATATATATATATAGATATATATATATAGATATATATATATAGATATATATATATAGATATATATATATAGATATATATATATAGATATATATATATAGATATATATATATAGATATATATATATAGATATATATATATAGATATATATATATAGATATATATATATAGATATATATATATAGATATATATATATAGATATATATATATAGATATATATATATAGATATATATATATAGATATATATATATAGATATATATATATAGATATATATATATAGATATATATATATAGATATATATATATAGATATATATATATAGATATATATATATAGATATATATATATAGATATATATATATAGATATATATATATAGATATATATATATAGATATATATATATAGATATATATATATAGATATATATATATAGATATATATATATAGATATATATATATAGATATATATATATAGATATATATATATAGATATATATATATAGATATATATATATAGATATATATATATAGATATATATATATAGATATATATATATAGATATATATATATAGATATATATATATAGATATATATATATAGATATATATATATAGATATATATATATAGATATATATATATAGATATATATATATAGATATATATATATAGATATATATATATAGATATATATATATAGATATATATATATAGATATATATATATAGATATATATATATAGATATATATATACATATATATATATATATATATATATGTATATATATATCTATATATATATATCTATATATATATATATATATACATACATATATATACATATATATACATATATATATTCACTTGTGTATTTTGTTTGAGGATCGACATGCCCATTGTCATAATTTAATATTCAAGGAGGGGAAATCATGTGAAGATCAAAATCAATAACCTTTACTGCTAGAAAAGGTATAACATGTAACAATTCAATATTTCTAGTCTAGCACTAAATATCAAGTTGAATAGTTTTCATGGGATCTAGACATGGAAATTCTTGAGGAAGGACATGAAATTCATCCTAACTAAAAAAATGGCAATAGGACATAATGAAAATATGTCTTGAACGTAATCAACTTGATTAAGGTCAAAATTTGAGGTGGAGTGTTTGTCAACGAAAGAGACCTGATAGGTATGGCTATGATCCAACTAGTTTTAGTTGTTTTTCTTTATATTCCATGCGTTATGATGTAGGAAATTTCAAAGAGGATATTAAGGATGAAGAGACCCCTCATATAATAAATCCATGGAAGAAGAAATTAATCCCTTGGAATAGACCTAGACTTGATATTTGTAATATTTCCCTAAAGAAAGAAAGGCATTAGGATGCAAATGGGTGTTTAATAAGAATTATAATGTATATGTTTCCATGGAGTGGAACAAGGCTTGTCTTGTAGCAAAGGGATACTCTCAAGTAGAGGGTGTTGATTATTAGGAGACCTTATCTCAAGTGGAAAATATGGCCTCTATTAGGTGCTATTGGATTTAGTGGTTGTTTATGATTTAGAAGTGGAGCAAATGGACTTGAAGACAACATTTCTTCATGGTGACTTAAATCAGAAATATTAAAGAAGAAACAAAAAGCATTTGTTGTAGAAGGGAAATAATACATAAAATGCTAGTTGAAGAGATCATTGTATGGATTGAATCAACCCCCAAGACAATAGTACCGAAGGTTTGACAAATATGTTATGGGACAAAGGTTGGTAAGAAGTAACGAGGACCATTGTGTTCACTTCAAGCAAGAAGTCAATACCTTCATTATTTTCGTCTTATATGTTGATGATGTTGTTTTGATAAGTAACTGTAAGATTCTAGTCAAGGAGACTAAGTCCTAGTTGTCACATGAGTTTGACATGAAGGAATTAGATGATTTACACTATTGTTTTGGGAATTGCGGTGAAGATAGAATGCCAAAATAGGAAGTTGTTGATCCGTAAAATGTCGTGTATATTCCACTCGAATAATTTGTCACAATGGATCTTACAACTTAGTTCTTTTTATTAGATTATTTCCACTGAATTCTAAATAACTGTAATTGTATGAAATATAACTAGAGTAAAAAAATACACAATCCACACAATAACACAAGATATACCTTGTGAAAACCCACTATGGGGAAAAACCCCTCCAAAAATGAGGAATACTCCTTTCTCTTTTATATTGTAATTTTTAAATCTACGGTAAAGAAGTAAATCATACAAATTCTTTTAAGAAAAATAGAGATTACACCACAAAATTCACACATAATACACAAAGATTTACCCTAGTAACCCTTGATCGAGAAAACCAACAAACCTTGGAGTCACACCTCCTATTTTCTAATTATGATTATGAATCGCTAACAATACAAAATATAGGTATGCAACATAATCCAATACCTTAATCCATTATCCCAGATTAGAAATAGACCACAATCCATTAATCGGGATTAAATTACATATTTTATGGAAAATCCAAAAAATATCCCAAAATTAGAGGCACACCCCTCTCCCCCCCACACACATATGCAAAGAATATAATACATACCCAACATATATATAATACAAATACAAAGAAAGTTGTACTCCCTATGGAGTTATCTATGAATCTATAACCAAAATAGATACTACAAGATCTCCTCCTTCCTCTGTTCTGCTCTAATATCAACTCCCATGATGTTTCCCAACTATGGAACAACACAATAACATCATAAGAATGAAACCCTTTTTCCTCCTAATGGCCTGGTATTTAAAATATCCCAACAGCCATCTAGTGTTACTTTTAGGTTTATTTGCATGCCCCAACACTTGATTAGGGTTAGGGTTTTGTACCTTCTAAAATGTTCTTAAAATTCCACATGTGACTAGATCTAGATGTGTGATAAATGACCATTTACATTGAATTCACATGGTACCAAATTGGTTAATTGGATAGGTCAACTTACATGAGGCATAACTTCTTCATAAAAGAGTCCATTTGAAGTGATTATTGGTCTATATGAAAGGTATCAGAGTGTAGAATTGTGTGAAGGTTCATAAAAAACAATGGAATTTTTTATCCCAAGAAAAATCTTTTAGGCCCTCAAATAGGTCCTAGAAGGTTATGGACCCCAAATTTTCAAAGTGAGACCTACCCATTGAATGAGACCTACAAGCCAATTCGTCCAAAATTTTGACCCTAAAAGCACTAAAATAGATGAAAAATTATATACTAATCCATTTTGAATTACACCTCACCATTTCGAGAGGATTTTGGTCCCCAAAATATCTTACTAAATGAGGTGAGGAAATTCTTCCTCTACCTCCTTGCAGTACTGTTTAGCCTTACCTAGAAGTTTTCCTTTCAACCCCACCTTCCAAAGTTCATACTATTGTCTCCCAGTTGTTCTAGAATTCTTCTACAAAAGTGTGTGTTATGCTAACTCTAGCTAATGCTTTAGTGCTAAGTACTCTACAAAAGGTAAGGCCTACTCAAGTTCTTGGTCCAACATGGAAGGATAATAAAGTTTTCGATTTTACACATTCACTACCTTGAATGTTTTCTCAACCATGTGTTGGTCATAGGCTGTTCTTGTACTTTTAATGTGACTTATTCAATGTCTCATATACTTGTAAATGGATTTGCTTAATCTTATCAATGATTTTTTCAGCTCTTGATGCTTCAATGATGGTGTCTTCCCTCACCCCTACTTGTTTTCCATAAACGACATCTAGATGTGAAGGTGGTAGATATCCAAAGAAAATTTCCAAAGGGGAATATCCAATGGAAGTGTGGACTACTCTATTATAAGACTGCTGGGTGTAGATCACATTTTCATCCCAAGTCTTCAAATGCTTCTGATTGTAACCCCTCAAAAGTTGCACCAAAGTCCCATTGACTACTTATGTATTCCCATCTATTTATGGATGGACTGTTGTAGATCTCTTCAACTTAGTGTCCATATTGATGATCCTTGGTATTCCAAAGTGCACCTAGACCTACTCAAATAACATGTATGTTGCTTCTTGTCCTTTGATGTATGTTTATAAGGAATAAGAATGTGCATCTTTCTAAATCTTTCAATTACCAACAATAAATAATCATGCCCCTTTGTAGTTGTTGGAATACCACCCACAAAATACATGGATATGCTCTCCCATGGTCTTATAGGAACATGTAAGGGATGGTATAAACTTAGTTCCTATTACTGGGACTTCTTGTACATCAAAGTATGCATCCTCTAATAAACTGAGCTGCATATTCTTGCATTCTAGTTTGATAAAGATATCTTTGCAAGTTGGAAACTGTCTTCCCAACACCAAAATGCCCTGCAACTTTGGGTGTGATCCTCTCTCATGAGTTGCAATATTTCTCATTTAGGAACACGTAGCTTGTCCATATTGTAGAGTAATCCATGAGCCATCCTAGAGATAATATTTGGCCTTGCTTCCATCTTCTTCTACATTGAATTGTCCTTGTAGCTACTGAAATAGAGTCCTTGAAATCCTAATCTTACGTGTATTCCTCCTTGTATGCATCATGGGTGAAAGGATCCATAAGCATATGAGTACCCAAAGTTGTGGTATTCATTGTAGGTGGACTTAAGATAATGTCTGTTAGCATTTTTGTACGACCCTTCTTTTATTTGATGATTAGATGGAATTGTTGCAAAAATCCAACCCACTTGTAGTGTCAATTTTTCTATAGATTACTATGGGCATGAAAATACTACAATGACCGATGATCGGTGTGAAATATTGTCTCATTTCCCATTAGATAGTGATTCCACTCCTTAAAAACTTGAACCAAGTAATGTAGTTCCTTTTCATATGTAGGGTAGATCAAGACTCTACCATAGAACATTTTAGAATGATAGCATAATGGCCTCCCTCCTTGTATCAAATTTGCTTTCATCGCATCCCCACTTACATCTATCTCAAATTAAAAAATATTTTGCATGTTAGGCAATATGAGAATTGGTTCCTGATTGATGTTTCACTTGAGTTCTTCAAAGGATTCATGTTTATTCATTTCCCGCTATAACTCCTTGTGGTTGGTTGTTATGCAATGGAGAGGTGCACCGCCACAGCTAAAAAAGAAGCTACGAACTTCTAAAGGTAATTTGTTTCCCCTAAAAGGCTAGTACCTTCAATGAGATTTGTAAGATTAGGCCACTTAATGATGCCCTTCATCTTTGCAGGATCAATCTTAAGTTATCCTGCATCATTCACATTCCCTAAATACGCCAACCACTATTGAGAAAATTCACATTTATTAATGTATGCAAATTTCTAACAGTTGATGTTTATTCAAGGTCTCCAAAACCTACTTGATATGTGATTAATGTTATTCTTAGGTATCACTATAAACCAATATATCATCTAAATACACTATCACAAATGAATCTATACAAGGGTGTAATACATCATTCATCAAAGGAATAAATGCAATTGGTACATTACATAAACCGAAAAGGCATTTATAACCATTCATATAGACATTTCCTAGCCTTGAAAGTAGTCATCTAGTTGTGATATTCCTTCACTCATGCATGATGGCGTTGAGTCGCAAAAATACCACATTGTATTCATCTTTCATATACCATTTGTCACCTTATTCCTATTTTATCTTTCCATAAAACCATTAATATCCACCACTTTGATAATACATACGGGTTTATATTACCATTTTCCAAATAATTTATTTTTGAGTATTTTGAGTGAATTTGTGGTTAAATATGAAGAAAATTAATATATTTTCATTATACCTTAAAGTTGGATGATTTTGGTGATGATTATAGGTATATTTGAAGACTTTAACAAGCCCAAAAATCACCACCTAGCCTCAAATTCGAATTTCATCTTCAAGATGTGGGCTAATTTCAAGGAGAAGATCATGGAGATGGAATATCTTATCCAAGATATCATGGAGGATTTGAAGGGATAAGTTGAGAGAAAAGTGGATTTGTTGAGGATTTGAAGGGATAAATTGAGAGAATAGTGTATCTATAATTATGATTAGTTATCTTCAATTCATCTATAAATAGGAGGGCTCTCTCCTCATTTTGTTAGAGGCTCTCTAGTGGTGTGTAAGTAGAGAATAGTTTAGATCTTTTGAGAGTTATTCATAGAGTGGATTTTGATTGTTATGTAATGGAGATGATGCTTTAATGTAAATCCTTTGATTCTCTCACGTTAATTCGGAGTTCCTTTCTTATGAATTTTTAATATATATTTTCAGTTATTCCTTTCTTATGAATTGATAGTTTTGATTTTATGTGAGCTCACAAGTTAATGTTGATTGTTTTATATCAATTTATTTCATGAAATCTTACGCTTTCTTAGATTAGATTTATTTCACGCAATTTCCTGTTTTTCTATATTAGATTTATTTTTATGTTATTTCTTGCTTTTTCAAGCTTAATTCAATTTTAGTTGCATATATTTTTTATTTCAGTCACCTAGAATATCAAATTAAGTTAGCAATACTCTGCCCCTGCATATATTTTGTTTGTACCTCACAAGTTTACGCTCTCTCTGGGTTGACAATTAAATCATTGGATATATGTTATGATTTGTTTAATGTTTTTCCCCAACATTTTAGCGTCGTTGCCGGGGAGGTTCTAAAAGGGATCAGAGTTTAGATAGGTAGATAGTTCGTTTTTTCTTATTACATAGAAAGGGGGAGGGGAAATGGTAAGATGAAAGGATGACTTCACTATGGAATTTTTGTGGTGTAACAACCAGACGCATCCACTTAGTGGGTCACCCCAAATCCTTGTTGTTTCCGCAAGTGTGTTTATTTTTCTGCAAAGTATTTACTTTTTCTTGCAAGAGTGTTCTTTCATTTTTTGCAAATGCGAGTTTGTTTTTATGCAAGTTTTTCTATTTCATTTAAAGTTTTGTAGTGTAAAGTTTGAATTTCTTTCATTTTTTGGGCTAGCCTTTATTTCATACTAACTTGTTTTTAATTTTGTATATGTTCATTTTTGTTTTGTACATATTTTTGTGCACTTTTATTTCTGTTTTTGCATTCGTTTTGTACTGACTCATTTCGTACTATTTTTGCATTTGTCATGTACTTGTTTTTCATTCTTTTAAGCATTTGATTTGATAAAATGATTTTAGAATGAGTATAAGCTTAGAGAAGCTCAGTGAGATCCTATCAAAAACCGAGAATCTCTCCTCCTCTCTAGAAGAGGAGATCTTGACAGCAATCAATGATGAAATCACTCTTCCTAGAATTAGTTTTTCAGAATTAAAATATAATCTTGGTTTACTTTTGTTAGATAGATGGTTACATTGGAAATTTGATTTTATGTTAATAATCTTTAAATTTTAATTAAAATAAAGTAGGTAGGTTTTAGTTTTATTTTCAATTTAAAATTAGCATGCTTTAATTTGATTTAATGTTTCTATTTGTTAAAATTTTATTTCTAATAGTCTTAATTACTATTTTCTAAGTTTAGGAATACAAATTTCTAGTTTGCATCTTTTAAATCTAGGCATACCTAGAAATTAAAAAAAAAAATTTAATTCAAAAGAAAATCT